>WYDF02053806.1:0-12006 GCA_009867245.2 Adranes taylori
TTTTGCACACGAACAGAAGTAAGCGCATTCTTTCGTCAATTTCCAATGTCAAGTTGGGGGCGCGTTGCTGGACGAATAAGAGGCAGCCGTGTGCCTATTAGGAATTCAATTGAAAATTAGAAGTAATGTAAATCAGTTCGAGTTAAACTTTATTTTTTTCATAAATAAAAACTATTAAATTCAGTAAGATGAAGAAAGTCGGGCTATATGTAATATTTTTTATTATATTTCAATATTTGTGTAAAGGCTGACCAAAACGATGTAATTTAAATAGAATAAAATAATCTCTTATTTTGTAGCTAAATAACTAAATAGTTTTAAATACTATTCATTCATTAAAAAGGGTTGTTAGAATCTGTTTTTGAAATGAATTATGTTTAAACAAATTGTTATACTTCTTACCCTTCAATTAAATAATTGTAACTATGTTTTGCCAATCTGACTAATTGTTTAATTAAAGCCAACTAATTTAAAGTGAATCTTTAAATTCTTTTTCCTGCGTACCATCGTAAGTATAAATGTTTTTCTCTATTCTATCGTTGAGTAAAACCCCTAATCACTATCTTATTAAAGGGGGTGTGACAATGTCTCGTTTGTGAGTTACTACAGCCTTATCTCACCTATTTCTCATTAGGGTTTGCAATACCAACTAATAACAAACATCAATTATCAACTACTCTAACAAGTGTAATGTTGGTTGCATTTATAAATCAATTATTTATAAGACGAATTTTTATTTCTAGCAAACAGGCGGGGGTGTCTTGTCGTAGTCTATCAAATGTTACGACCGTGATGCTTCTAATAAAGAAGATGCGGATGATCCCTTATAATAATAGGTGAAATGGCGCCATACATCTTGAACCATTCGCTGAATGTCCTTTCGCAGCTGGCAGAAGTGAAAGGTAGCGCCAATGCCAGCCGAAGAACTCTAGCTATATTAGGATAACTGATCATTAATCTTATTCTTTATAGAAATTTAGCAGCGCAATATAATTTGCATTCTTTAAATCTGGCAACAATAGTTTTATTTGGTACTTATAGCTTCAATTTCCAAATTTAATCCTGTTCAGTCTAAATTTTCTTTGTACTTTACTACCAGATCAGTAACGGATTTTTTTAATTCCTCAGTGGAGATTGATTCTAATGAAAATTCTATTAGGAAACCAAAGCTACAGCTGCCAGATTTTCAAACTTCCATTCCATTTGCTGAATGAATGTATCCAGTACACAGTAAAACGGAATTTTTAACTTCTGAAGTGGATTTATTATAATTGTATCATCCTTGGCTTTTTCGTGGAACATTAGTTTAATTTTTCTTTTACGTTTTGCAGGAAATTCCGATTCTATTGACAGGTCCCGTTGCTCATTTTATATATTTGATTTCGCCTAAAATCTTTCAAAACATGTGTAAGGCCATGTAAATGATTTGATGCAGTCTCAATAGACAGGGTTTTTTTGCAGTGAAACGATATTACCGTAGTCAATGCTTTTGACCATGTGTTTCCATACAACCAATAAACAAATAAATTTAAAATTAATCATTTTCAAGATACTCTTAGCAGAAGACACAAGTTCAGTTTTTATGTTTTCTTCTGCAATTGAATGTATGTAGAGGGATGAGTTCTTATTAGACAAATAAGTTCCACTTTACTGAGTTAACCCATCCAACTATCAAACGGAATTGAAAATATAATTTAATAATGTATCCCACCTCCACCAAATATGTCCCGTTATTTTCTGCATAATATAGAACAGTGTCAATCTTTTGACTATGTGATTCCGTGCAACTAATAAACAAATAAATTCAAAGTTAATTCTTTTTCTTAAGATCCTCTTAGCAGAAGATATAGGTTCAGTTGTTTATGTACTTTCATGCACCAGTTTCTACTGCAGTCGAACGTGTATTGTACGTTATTTTTTGCAATATGGAGAGGTGAGTTCTTACTAGTTAAATAAGTTCCACTTTACTGAATTAATCCACACAACTATCAACATGGATCAAAAATCATATTTAATTATTTTTTCTGCCTCCACCAAATATGTCGCATTATTTCTTGCGTAGCAATATAGACGGATGTCAATGCTTTTGACTATGTGATTCCATACAACCAATAAATGAACAAATGCATTCACAATTAATCAAGTTCAGATATTATTAGCAGAAGACACAGCTTCAGTTGTTTATGTACTTTCATTCACCAGTTCCTACTGCGATCGAATGTAATACTTCTGTAATTTCTGGTAGTTGAATAAATTGTCACGTAATTTTTGCAATATGGAGAGGTGAGTTCTTACTAGATTAATAAGTTCCACTTTACTAAATTAGCCCACCCAACTATCAAAAGGGATCAGAAATATAATTTAATAATTTGCCGCTTCCACCAAATATGTCGCGTTATTTTTTTGCGTGACATTATAGAGGTTTAATTTGAGACTATGTGATTCCATACAACCAATAAACAAATAAATTCAAAATAAATCATATTTAAGATACTCTTCGCAGAAGACACAGGTTCAGCTGTTTATGTAATTTCGTTTACAACTTTTTGTTCCGATCGAATATAATAATTTTGTAATTTCAGGTAGTTGAGTATATTTTCAAGTTATTTTTTGCATCATAGAGGAGTGAGTTCTTACTAGATAAATAAGTTCCATTTTACTGAATGAACCCATCCCACTATCAATAGGGATCAAATATGTAATTTAACAATATTTTTTTTATATAATTTAAATTTTAGCTCTTAATTAAATCAGGTCAGCATAGGACATTTCTTTAATTGAATATAGTCATGAAAAAATAATTAACTTGTGATAAATTATAACACCAATTCTCAAGTAAATAAAATAATTCTCAAGAAACATTAAGCAGTTCACAAGTTTATAAGTTTTGTCTTTGACTAAAAATTAGTTACAAGAATTGTGCGCTAGCTATCACGAACACTATATTATTCTTTATGATAATTTTATGTAACAGAAATTTAACCATTAACTGCTGTTGGGGTTTAAAAAACTGTTTTTATAAGAGTTCCCCTATAATAGTTCTAACCCTCGCTATTTGACAAGAGCTACTCCTGTAATTGTCATAAGCTTCCCCTTAAACTATCACTATTTCTTTTCCTAATAAGGTATTGAAACCTAAATTCAATTTCCTACTCACCTGGAGCTAGCTGGACTTAACCGTTTTGTACATGCGCTAAAATCGCCACAAATTCGCGCCTTCTTCGACGCTGAATTTTTCTACCAATCTGTCACGCTAAGATATAGGAATTTGCGACACTAATTAGAATATTTAATATTATGCTGGATAACTAAAACGAATTAATTGTTTGCCTTTGAAACATTTAGTTTACATACTAATAATGAAGTCAGTTTAAAATAACATCTATTAATAAGTTTAAATAATGTTAAGTTATACAGCTAATTTGATTGTTAGACAACAATGCTTAAATAAGTAAAACAATTCTTAGAACTTAACAGTCCTGACTTATGAGTATTTAAAGTACGTAAAGTATATACAGTAGAACCAATGAAAATGAATCCCTTTAATTTCATCCAAATTTATCAATGCGTCCTTTTACGATCTGTGTCCATAGCAACAGCCCATGTTGCCAACTCCTAGATACGACCATTCTTTATTAGTTGCGCATTACATACAAAGAACATTTGATATTGGATGCTCAATTCGCGGTAAATATGGCCATAACCGTACGCCGTAAGCTATCCACAAAATTTATGAATTTTAAAAGTGAATCTTTGTTAAGTTGGTCATAACTTGTTATATAGATGTTATGAAAAATACACATTTATTTGTTGTTTTCCTTAGGGAGGCTTGTTCTATTTAATTTAATAGGTACGTAATACCAACACGGAAGTTAACATCACAATTCAATTACAGCAGGTGTTTTAAAAAAGTGGGTACTTCAAGATGATTGGACGCATTATTATGAGCGATCATCAGCATCTTCTTTATTAGACCTGTTTCCTAAACACACCAACGTTCCCGAAGAAAACCTGATGCCACCTAGGGGGGATATATTGTTCCGATAAGAACAGAAGAGCTCCTGAATGCAAATTTCAGATTAAGCAATGTTCCAGGACCTGCCTATATTGCGAATAAAATAGCCAAAAGTGTGACGGAAACAACACCCAATTTTGAAGCATATTCAAAATTTTTAGGAAAGAAGTCCGGACAAAACTGGTCCTTGTACCTAAACGCAAGGTAGATAAATAACAAGATCTGCCACGAGATTATCAATTTGCTTGAAAGAGTCTGCTGGGCTATCCGACAAACAGTACGGATTCTGCATAGGAAAGTCAACAATCGATGCATTGCAAAAAGTGTATGAAATTGCTCAGGGCGCAAATAAAGGCACCCGGAGAACGCATCAACTCTGTACCGCTACAATGTTAGATGTCCGGAACGCTTTCAATTCCGCATCTTGGAAGAAAATACTAAGTGCACTAGGGACAAGGAGGATTCCCATTTATCAGCAGGCAATAATTCGAGATTATTTTAAAGATCGATATATGATGCAAATGGAAGACAAATTACATTGAGCTTTAGCAGCGGTGTCCCACAAGGTTCTGTCATTTTACTGTATGGAATAGTCTGGAAACAAATCTGGAATCCCACATGGGGTCACACTTATCGGATTTGCCTACGATGTAGCCATACTATACCATAGCGAGATAATTAAGGCAGCTGGAAAATTTAGCTAATAAAAGTCTAAAAATTGTCAGTGCGCGAATGAAATCAAATTCTCTTAGTCTAGCTCCGTAAAAAATGGAACCCATTATGCAAGCTCTAAATCGAAGATCACCAAATAAAGTTTAATGAAACAGTAAAATATTTAGGCGTAACCCTTGATTGTGGTTTGCAATTTAATAAACATAAATAGGAAATGGCGAAAAAAGCAGCTACACGAGCTTCAGTTATAGCGCGCCGTATGCCCAAAGTGGGAGGACCGAAACTAATATGCTCTAAGCAGAAACTAATATGCTCGGTGGTGCAATCAACATTATTATATGCCGCCCCAGTATGTCCTACATCAATAAACATTTTGGAGAACCTACAAATCTACTACTGAAAATCCAAAGAATTGAATTGCTACCAATAACCGGAGCCTATAGGACAACATCAGCCAATGCTTTATGTGTCCTGTTTGCAACTCCCTCAATCAAACTCCTAGTATGGGAGAAGGAAAGGAAAGCCACCGACTCAAGACAAAAAGTATAGCGGTGCGGGATCACGTACTTTCAGACTGACAAAGCTTATGGAAAATTTCCGATCTACCCCAAATAAGACCTTTGATGGATAGAGCTCATGGTAAGCTACATTTTTTAACCAAACATTGCCTCACAGGTCAAGGATGCTTTGTTGCTATCAAAACTGGTCTATCTATCAAAAATCGTCAATCGATCTATCAAAAATCGGGGAAAAAGACAACAAGCACTGCGAGCAGGAAACAGACTACAAGGAGCGCACTCTGTATATACGGCGTAGGTGTAGGAGCTACCAAACGAACAGATGCTACAAAACAACAGAAAATATAGTAGACATAATGCTGGAATCATCAATAAAGTGACAACTAGTGGTAAGCGATATGGACTCGGTAAGGAAAAGAAAGTATGCCTTCGGAATGAAAAAAAAGTATAACTTCGGAGTAGAAAAAAGTCGAAGGACTAACTTAACAATAATAAAATATTAAAATTTCTTGTTCCATAATAAGGTTGAATACCTATTATTAAAAGAGTTTTATACTTCCTTATTCAAATTTATTTGTAACGATAGGTTTCGCTTTGTAGCATCTTCAAGTTCTACAGTTATATAACAAATAAAGTTAATTTTTACAATCATAGAAGCAGTTTTAAACAGCATTAATGTTTAAACAAATTACATCTACTGTTATTCATAGATGATACAAACAAACAAAGAATTAAGCATGTAAAAACGGGGTATACTAGAATAAGAAGAGGGATCTATATTAGCACAATGATGCGAACAATGGTGATGGCAGGAATCGTACGAAACCACTGTAATGTACTTAACACCCCGGTTACAGATATTTGTAGAGTGGGATACTGTAAAATATGTGGTTGGCGAGAGTTTACTATAACTACATGTTTGATAGTTTCATTAATGCGAAGTGAAAGTGTACTGCGAAAGAAATTTGTTAAACATCATCGTGTCGCGCGGGCGTCCGAACTCCTAATCCACAAACAACTATTTAGGCGAGAAAGCGGAATTAGTATGAATGGCATAAACGGATGTACCACATGTAATGTGGTACATCCTAGTCCTTGCTAGTCGCCTCCGGTGTCAATAGAATCACCTGTGATGAGTTTGCTCATCCTACACCCGAAAAAAATACCGATATCAATAAATTAAAATAATTGAAAACAATCATCATCCAAAATGCTTAAGTGTAGGGCTGACTGCATTGAGACATTAATAATTCATAAGACAAATTTTCATTTCAAGCAAACACTTGGTTAGTGGCTTAGGTAATAGAGTCGTGGCCTTCAAAAAAAAATATATTGCGACGCTAATGCTCCTAATCAAGAATATGTGGATAATCACTTATAATACTACTGAAATGATCCATTCATCTAGAACTAGTCGCTTTTTTGAGATTTTTTTAATTAAATTGTGATGTTAACTTCTTTGTAACTATTAAATTAAACCAATGGTTATATACTTTATAATAAAAAAAACACTAGCCATTCTATTTACTCTTCATCTTGTTCTATTTGTTATTTGTTCCCAACAACTGAATTTAAAAATTCCTTTACAAAATTCTATTTGGCATTTTTATTTTAAATATTTTGTTTAGGTGGCCCTCAAAACCTCACGAGTCAACACTGAGGTTGTAGACTTATTCCATTGTGCATACCGCAAACTGTAAATCGTTACTCATAAATAATTGTTTTAATATCATAATTTATTGACAATAATTTATTATTTTACTATTGCATGCACAATGGCGACTCCAGAAACCAGAGAGAATTAGTTAGTTACAAGGTACGAACCGCAATTTATAGCGTACATTACACATAATTATCCAATTACGTACAACTATGATCTTTAAGTTTCACGTCGTCAATTGATGTAGTGATATAGTGAGTGAGTGACTCTCGATACGGCAAGAATCTTATAGAAATTCTAGTTGTGATTGAGTTATTATTATTATTTATTAAGGCGGCAACTGACATCTAACAAAGTATTTTAAATGTAATATTCGCGCTGTAAATATCATAGAAATGAATATTCTAAAAATGAGTTTGACCCAACTATGATTACGAATGCAAAAGCTGAAGAAATCAGTATCAAAGCAGATAAGAAATTTATGAAGGTATATTGTTTACGATAAAACTAGTTTGATTGGAGTGATGGGAATTCTGGTTCGGAACGCAACTAACCATTTCGTTCCATAATGATACGGCGATCTCGATTCCGCCTAGAATTCAATAAATCAATACTTTAAAGTGACAAGCAAAAATATTTACTGCTATAAAACCAGTAAATATTGTTTTTTTGAATTGTATATGTTTATGTACAATAAAACATATACAATTAAACTAATTTTCAAATTTATGAAAAAAACTGTAAAATTTTAAACTATACCTGAAAGGAACCTGTAAATTAATTGTTTATTTGAACGACAATTTGTATAAGTTGCTTTCATATAAATCACAAAGATTTACATTCACTAACGCTCAACTCAGCAACGCAGAAGTATAATTACTATCCTCGCAATCATGTATGTATGTTGTTCTGCTAGAAAACGGCACGGTATTTATTAGAATCGAAATCATCATCGCTTTGCATCCGATACGGTATGCAGGTCAATGCGGTACACCTTCAAACTCATTCGCTTATCTTGTAAAAGTCGCTTATTGTTCATGTATAATTTGTACTGGAATCATATTTTTTACTATATGAACAATGAACCACGCATCTGCATATTTTTGGCTGCGTATGCCTCTCGATCGACTATGTGTGGCGTGGAAATAATTCCTTACTACTGCTGCATACATTGCGTGCGTGTCTTATTAAACATTTTCTTGCTGTTTCCATAAAGATAGAAAACTATGCTAGTGCATTCGAAGTCGAAACCTTCTTATATTTATATTTATTGGAACTGGCGGAAAAACAAATATATAAAAAATAATTCATGGACTCCATGCATTTTTGATGTAGCTAATTTTCGGTATTTTGTAAAGTTTTTTTTGCCCAATCTGATACATTGATTTTCACAGCTCACTAATGCTGATCTTCATAATTTAATGTGGCTTCCACAATTTTCCAATTCATTACAAGCCGTTTATTCCATTAGAAAACATTGGGATAAGTGGTTTAATAATTGCAGTCTTTACTAAAACAATTAGGATTTAGGTATGGAGTTTGATAATTGAGTTATACAACTTAATAATTTTACTAAAACGCGATCACTTTGACTCTTTTGAACAGAAAGATATAACAGCTCATCTTTCATATATTGGATGTCACACTTTTACTATACATATATTACATACAACTTAAGTTGGTATCTTCAACATTGTACCTGATAATTACTTTAAAAGTTAATAGTGTAACGATACGTCTATGGTCCGGCGCCATGTCGTTCTCGGTTTCCCTCTTCGCCTGCCTCCATGGGGGGTTCCAGTCCAGGGCCTGCTTTGAAATGTACTGTGCTCTTTTCAAAGTGTGGCCGAGCCATTTCCATTTCCCCTCCTTTATGATGGTCCCAACTTTCCATTGTTGGATGCGCTGCCGGAATGCTTCATTCCAAATAACATTTGGCCAGCGTATTCGAAGTATGGCTCTCAAGCATTTATTGATTAAAGTGATCTATATTGTCTCCGTGTAATCTATATTGTCACCTTCCAAGTCTCACACCCATAAAGGAGAATAGACTTCACGTTCGAGTCAAAAATCCTAAGCTTTGTCTTTAGCAATAATTCACGAGAACTCCACACTAGTTGCAGCTGGGCAAAGGTCCCTTTGCCTTTTTTATTCAATTTTCAACGTCCTCTGTCCCACCTCCCCTATTGGAAACGATGCTGCCTATGTAGCAAAAGCATTCCACTTTGGTCTTGGCCGCGTTGATCTTAATCCCACTCTGTGAGCCTTTGTTTCCAGGTCCTTGAGCTTCTCGTTCATATCCTTGAGAGTGTGGCTCAGAAGGCAGATATCATCCACTAAAGTCAGGTCTTCCAGGCGCTCGGTAAAGTCCATTGTATTCCCCTCCTCTTATGTTCTGTCATGTTACTCATGACCTGATCCAGTATCAGCAGAAATAACAGAGATGATAGCAAACATCCCCTTGCGACACTCCTGAATCTGTGAATCTATGACACTCCTGAATAAAACGGTTCTGAGACCCTGCTATCATGTTTCACGGTACAATAACCCTGCTATCATTGTACCGGGCAAGTATATCCCCGATATATCATCTTATCAACGCTGATGATCTTTTGTGGGACCCCATAGTTTTGCATTGTTTTCCAGATGGCTTCGCGCTGGACACACTCAAAAGCCTTTTCAAAGTCGGCAAACGCCAGATGTAGTGGATACCGATACTCCATGGATTGTTCAACGATGATCCTCAATGTGTTAATCTATTCCGTATATGATTGCTTTCCCTGAAGCCAACCTCTTCCCTCCTGAACTTTCCATCCAATGGCACTCTAATACGGTTGAGGAGAAGCCTATAAAACACTTTGCTAATTATTGACAAGAGTGTGATGCCACGCCAATTGTTGCAATCCGTTAGGTCTCCTTTCTTGGGTAGTTTGATAAGGATTCCCTTCTTCCAGTCTTCTAGCATGGTTTCTGTGGTCCAAATTTCTTGGATCAGTGGCAGATGCATATTTGCATATTCGCTGCTGCCCCATCGTCTACATTGAGCACTTCTGTCACCAAATTGCCCACCCCCGGTGCTTTTCCAGTCTTAGAGCTCTTCAGAACCTTGATGATTTCACTCTTACTGGGAAGATGAGTGCTGATTTGAAGTTCATGCATTACCTATTGGTCTAATTCCTCCTGCTATACCAGAGTCCTGTTGAGTACTTCACTGAATTGTTTCCTCCATCGCTTCAACTGCTCTTCACGGTTGATCAGCTGGCGCTCGTTAAAGCATTTCCGGCATAGCTTCTTGGTGATGCCATACAAGTCCTTCGAGTCTCCCCTTTCTGCTACCTCCTGAGCCATTTCTGCAAGCTCGTTCACCTGATTCCTTTTAATAGATCTTGCGGATCTTTTAACTTGCCGGTGAAATTCACTATGCCGTTCCCTGAGGCGCTGTTTCTCCGCTTCCTCTGTGCATTGATTTACCAGGGCTTTCGTCTTTCTGCGTTATTCAATCTTCTGCCATGTGTGGTCAGATATCCATGGCTTCCTACTGTTATCCTGAAAGTCTAACACTTTCTCACTAGCATTCAGGAATACTTCCTTGATATTTTCCCAACCTGTGTCCGTGTTCTGCAATTTCCTTATATTGAATCTTTTCTGGTTGCATTTTTCATCATAATGGCCCGCAGTGGCGATTTTCACACGTTTTATTAATTATGGCATAAACACTAAAAACACTAAATTATATGTCAAAACATTGTTTGACGTATAATACAAATGACTAATAATGACAATAGTAGTTCTAACAAACTCACGCAGTAGATTTATAAAACATTTTTTATATAATTTTATGGCCCATTTCATTAAAAACCCCTGCTGTAATTTTTTTAATTTCCTGCATCAATGGATTGTTTAATTCTTGTTTAAAGTTCGGAATAAATTCACCTAACAAAAAATGGAATACGTGCAATATATCGGTTGTTGAGAAAGACGACTTCTTCTTCAAGTTTTGGTTTTGGAGTTGAAAGATGACATACTAAGGTACTTTGTATGACATTAAATGAAGTTGCATTTAGACAATTTCATACACCTAAACCGATTTTGAGCCTTCGTGATTCTTTATAATACAATTCAAAAGACAAGGGTTCAGCTTAATAGTTCCAAGTTGGAGTTTATACTATCTTAGTAATTCTCCATTGTAACCTAAAAACCTCACAAGAAAATAAGATTATAATTATGGCAACACTATAAAATTTTATATTTTAAAACATTGCTTAACGTATATAGTTATACTCGTATAACTATATACGCTTATAGTCGGCCTATTTCTGTCTATTTGGGCTTATCACCGACTATGTGTTTTAACGTAGAGTCTCTGCCATCGACGCTGAGAGGTAGGGTATCAGATACTTTCGTCTTTACCAACCTTTATAGATTAACTCATAAACAGATCTTTATAGTGCGTACCAATCCGCACAAACTGGACCAAAGTTTTACATTTACCGACCGTTTACCGACCTCGTATCATGTGTTGCCTAGATTCAATTATCACCAAAAACTATACATCTACGCTGGGGGTCGGACCCAGGACTTTTGCAGTGGTAGTAATGCATCTTAACCACCGCGCTACGGCGCATAAAAATGACAAATAATGACAAATATTAAGCGTAATTAAATAAAACGATGATTAAATTTCGGGGTAAATTGACCACAACAAAAAAATGGAGTACGTGCGATATATCGGTTGTTGTGGAAAACAACGTCTTCTTCTTCAACTTTTTGTTTTTGAATTGAAAGATAACATACTAAGGTACTTTGTATGAATTAAAAGCATCTGCATTTAGACAGTTTCTTACGCGCATACATCCCAAGCGATTTTGAGCCTTTGTGATTCTTTATGGTATAATTCAAAGGGCCCAGCTTAAAAGTTCCAAGTTAGAGTTTATAGAAACCACTTTTTAATACAAAATTAGATATTAACTATAGTATAAACACTACAAGGACTTATATGTTAGTTAATAACAAGGTTAATGACAAACTAAGGTATCTTATACAAGGTGGTGCAAAAGTAATGTTATAATTTGAATTGGCCGCCATTTTGTTATAAATGAAAAAAAGAGCTCTGTTTTCATCAAAAGTTTATTTGAAAGTGT
>WYDF02053817.1:0-12005 GCA_009867245.2 Adranes taylori
CCTAACAACCATCAAATTCCAATCGCATTCCTTAAGATCGTCTTCTTTTAAAAATCGCACAATAGGAGGTATGGCTTGAAACATCAAAGTTGTGAATTTTAATAAAAGAACTGACATCTAGCGATGAGAAGTAGAAGCGTCAAATTTTGACAGAGATCCTTGCAGAGTTGTATAGTTACCGACATTGCTAAATGTAAAAATGTGAACATTGGTAATACCTAACTTGTTTCTAACGGTAGAGTAGGTGTATTTTGAAGTTGTGATTACTTTGGGCTGTGTAGTTGAAACTAAATAATATTTTTTCGTTCTATCAAATACGAAACGAAATCAAATACTAAACGATACAGGGCCGGACTTTGTTACTTTCAGGGGTCACTTGAAATAAAATGCTGAATCCTTAGAAACGTAAGACTGGTGCTAGACCGTGCCAATACTTAGATAAGGAAGTATTAGAAAGGGCTGTTAACATAAGAATTACTACCACATGGAACTACAGGGATATTTCTGATGAATTCGGCATTCCTGCAGCTACTATATTCAGAAAAATAAAAACAATAAACATTCCAATAAACATGAGTGCAAATGATTTTAACCGAACAGAATGAAATTGCGATTAGGAATGTAATACTCGTTGCCACCGATTGGGGGTTATCCATTTGAAACCGAAGACATTAAGTTGTTTGTGCAATCATATTTAAATAGAATGGGAAGACATATAAGCATTTTTTCCGAAAACAAACCTGGGGAACAGTGGTATCAGAATTTTCTGAAGCGACATAAAGCTCTAGCTTGTAGGTTTTCACAAAATATAAAGGCAAGTCGAGCTGAAATAAGTCCTGAAATATTTCGATAAGCTGGAGGCATCCCTTGTTGGAGTTACACCAAACGCAGTAGTCTATTATGATGAAACAAACTTCTGTGACGATCCAGCTAAAAGTAAATTTGTTGTGAGACGTGGAACGAAACGAGCAGAGAAAATAATGGACACATCGAAACCGTCTACTTCTGTAATGTTTTCTGTACCTGCGCCAGGTGTCACATTGCCACCATATCTAGCGCACAAAGCTGATCAGATTTGGCAAACATGGGCAGAGCCAGGTCCAGGCGGAGACAGATATAATAGAAGCAAGTCGGGATGGTTTGACCAGAATATTTTTGAAGATTTGTTCTTCAATCGCACTCCCATATTTTAGGAGATTACCTCCAGGACCGAAGATTCTTATAGGTGATAACCTGACTAGTCTTTGAAAGTTATCAGAAAATGCCAAGACAACGACATCAAATTCATTCTTCTACCGTCGAATAGTACACATTTGTGCGAGCCGCTCGATGTAAGTTGCTTTAAACCAATAAAGGAAAAAGAATCATAAAGGTGTTATTAAAAAAAATATATATTTCATAATTTGTTGAGAAGGAGGATGGAGAAAGTAGCTGCTACCTCTGCAGATGTTATAAAATCAGGTTTCTGTGCAACTGGCTTGGTGCCGCTAGATAGAGAAAAAATCTGAAATGTATTAAAAGATATTTTAAATGCAGCAAAATTTCGAAAACCTGAAGATAAAAGTTCAATATCAAACCGGGTCAAAGTGTTAGTGACGATGACCTTACTCCATCCACATCTTCTCCAAATAATGTGAAGGAAATCCCGCGCAAAAAAAAATTCTCGAAGAAACGTTAGCAATTGATGAAGAACGTGAAATAGTGGAAAACGCGACAGCAATTTGTAGAAAAGAGCGCAAAAGAAACGGAGAGTGAATACACAAAAGAAATAGTGAAGAGGAGAGTGAATCTGATGACGCTGAGCTGCTAATTCTAGATGATAGTAGCAGTAATGGGGAAGAAGAAATTATCGATTAGGAGGCTTCAAATGAAGAGACAAACAATGAAGTTAGTGTTGAAAAAATTGTAGTTGAAGACTTTATTTTGTGTGATCTAAACACAGTAAAAGGACCCAAAAAAGATATGTCGCCGAAATCTTGGAAATAGAAGACAAGAACTTCTTTCAATGTTCCTTTCTGGGACAAAATTTTATGACCACAATATGACAAAAGACCACAATTTTATGTTTACTCGCAAAATGGCGATTTAGCTATTGTAACCAAAGATGAAACAGTGAAGAATCCTCCACTGCCTGAGAAGCTGCGAAGAGGTGGTGTTCGTTTCAAGGGGTTGCTTATTTGAACGAAACATAAAACTACCTTACAAGACTTTTCTTTATGTTTGTTAAAATTTTATGTTTTCAACGGTTTAATATATTGTGCTTGCCATAAGTTAATGTTTTCGTTTTTATTAAATATTTTAAAAATAGTAATTATGTTTCAAGTTCAAGTCGCTTTTTTCAGGAGTGACTTGAAATATACAATTTTTTTAAGTGGTGGGAAAATCCTCAAAAAAAAAGAAAATGTAGCAAATGTATTATTTGCAGTCTAGATTTCGATAATATTAGCTACCTATTTTTATTTAATTGTGCTTCAAAATCAACAGTGGTATCTTAAAACCATTTCAAGTGACCACTTTTTACGGTATATTTTGTATCTAATGCATTTTCCACATATAAATTATAACATATTATTCAAGATTATTTGATTTACCTAATGAAACGCAATGTTATAGGTAATTCTTTGATTTTCATATTTATTTATCAGAGGTTGGCATTAGAACATGAATAGCATCAAAGTTTCTCTAGAAATTAATAACTTTTCTGATGAAATTGGATTAAATAACCTAAAAATTTGTTAAAACTCAATCATGTTTTATATTTATTTGAGTTATAGTTATCTATTAAATAAACCATGAAAAAACAATATTTATTGCAGTTTGATATTTTATAACAAACGTTTATACATTACAGTTATCGTATGAAGCAAACTTAGTGAGTGATATCAAGTTAACAGAGTTTTATTCATGATTTCTTTTAGGCATATCAAGACACTTTGAGGAGCTATAACTCCTGACAGAAAAAGCGCTGCAAATATATGATATACGCAACTGTGGTCAGTCCATAAAGAGCTTTCAAATTAGATATGACTCTTAATTTTCGACTGGGGTCCACAAACCGTACCCAAGTCGTCTACAATCTTTGTCGCACATAAGCCATGAAAAAAATCGTATTTAATAAAAATTCATTTACATGTACTCACTGGAAAATGACAATGTTACGCTACTGCATACATCCTTTTTTATAATTTTGCACTAATAAGAACATTAATGATAATTCCATCATTAATGTTCTTTTCGTAATTAAATCAATTATATTCGGAATTATCTTTTTCTAACTTACAAATCTATCACCCACAGTCGCAAAAAGAATCGCGAATGATTTTGTCGCACATCAACCACTATTGATAACTAGTGCGGAGATCTTTATAGTAAGTGACCATGTGCATTTTCTACGTCCTGTACGAGCCATGGTTTTGAGGAGGGGATGTTTGGATTTATTTCACACATTATATATATATATATATATATATATATATATATACATAAGTGAAATATATATATATATATATATAAATATATATAAGTGAACTTATAAATCACATGCACTTATAAATCATTTATTAATAATTAATAAATCGACCAATCAAATATAAAGAACATAAAGTATTATAATAAAAAATAAAATTTCTTGGAGTTACTATAATAGTAATTTATTGCCGAAACGTAGGCAATTTGTATGAATAAATAAACGAACTCGACCTAACTCACATAAATTTTATTTTACATTATTTAAAGAAGAGGACAGAAAATAATATCATAAAGTATTATATCTGGTACGAGAAAAATATAAAAATTTACGTTTTTGTAATTGTTTATAAGGCTATTATTAGATGGGTGCTTTTAAAACTAACACTAGTTTAAACACTAATCTAAATATACTTTATAATTATAATAATATTTTAATTTGTTTTACATTAATTTTTTATTTAATAAGATTTGCCTTTAGACTCAGGATATAAGTAATATTTTTCTCCAAATCGAGCAAAACTATTAGGTTTTGCCATCTACGCATTAATGTTTTAACTAAGTAACAACTTATTGACAGAAAACTATTTTAGGTAGTATCGTAGCAAGTGGCAGCTTAAATAGAAAACTATTTTAGGTAATTGTTAGTTTACTGATGTCGGGGTACTGAACTTATGCAAAAAATACTAGATGGCAATACTTTGTGTGATGGATTTAAATCTAAATTCACAAAAAATAAACAACTTTGGTTATCGATTGATGTAAAAGTAAATGATTGTAAAATCAAAACACCACTTGAAGTAATTTGTCAAATATATGTTCTTACAAATAAATAGCGTATTTATATGTATCAAAGATAATCTCTAATTTATGCTTGATGCCAAGGTTATCAGGTTGTTAAAAATTGTAAATACAACGTAATACACAAAATTTAGTTAACCAAAAAATAATCACATAGAAATAACTCATAGAAATCATTTACAAAATTACGATATCCATTTACATGTTTAGTTCATACATTATTATTACTAAGTAATTTTTGGACAACCATTCTGATTATTAGCTTGATTAATATTATTTTCAGAATTACCATTTAGGACCGGTGTATGTAACAAAGCACTTCTACGTCTTGTATAATGTTGCCATAATAAAATTTGTTGATCATCTATAAATTTACAGCATTGTGAATTTACAAGCTCCCTTCGAAAATGTTCATACTGCAGTAAGTCCAAAAAATACAAGCACATGGGATATTTTAGATATTTAGCATATTGTGGCTCTTTCCAATACAATAAATATTTCAAGTAATTAATGAATGAACTATCTTTAAAAAATCCACGCTGTGCTAAGAAATTCAGATAATTTGGGTTTCCTAAACATTGTACAAATTCCAATTCAATTTGAAATCTGAGCCTCTGTTGATCATCTGTTTCTGGAGCTCCTAATACGTAGTTCCAGCCTTTATTTGCCATATTTGAGAAGCAGATTAGATTCAACACCCCTTAACAAGGTTTTATAACTAAAAAAATACATTAAAAACTGAAAATTAGTTTGGAAATAAACTTTGTGTGTGTGTTATGTTTACCTTTCTAACTAAACAACGAAGCAGATATTTCCATAAAGTTTATTTAACACATCATTATTTCTCTAATTATAAATTAACATCTTAACCATCTTATTAAAACATAAAGCAAGTGCCCTTAACATGAAATGTTTATGTCAAACATGTCAAATGTATTTTATACGTAGTTAATGCAAACTATCATGATATTATACGATGCTTTAGTGAATAATAAACAATTTACACCACTCGCTGGTGCTATATTCATGCGCATTACTTCACGAATATGACTGCCAAAGATGATAAGTATTTGATTGATTTCTATCAGCCCACTAAAATTGTATTTTCTAATTTCTATTGGTTAGGTATATTTCAATTTTCTTTTTATGTTAAGTATACATGTAATTTATAAAGAAAAACAGTTATATATTGTTTCAAGAAAATACTTTTCTTTCAAGAGTTGCAGTGATAAAATTATGAAAATCAACAGAAAAATGATCAGTTGTTAAATAAAAAATCGCTAATATGTCCCTCAAATGAATAAAGGAACCAAATTCTAGTTTGCTTACATTTTAAGATATAGCTCTGAAACCTATTGAGTTTGCGCAAGGAGCGTTTCTTTCTAATTAAAACCTAAATGAATGAGTTATAATTTATAATAACGAATCTTATTTTTTAAGTATAAGAATGTGATAAAATTAAGCTTGTAGTTGTATCGTTTGTTGCCTTATAATTTTCTTTCCATTAGTCTTTGGTCCTGATTTTTAGCGGTAAATCATTTTAAATAGTATAATTAAATATTTTAAATAGGCGAAATATAAATTAATTTAGAAGTTATTGTAATACTGACTTCAGTTTTTTCGCCCCAAACGATATTCGCTCGGCGCACGTTATATGAAATTATAACGGAGAGTTTTTGATTAGTCTCCGCTACATTATAAAATAACGTTGGCAGCTTGCTATACACACGGTATGGATATAGTTTGGGCAAGGGCATAATGTACGTTATAAATGCATCTTTTTATAGTTATATCACTCAAAAAACTTGAAGAGATCACATGAGGGAGCTAACATCGTACGATGGAAGAGACTGAAGGCAGTATTGAAGTACACATTACATTACGCTCTAAATTAATTTATATTTCGTCTATCGTTTAATTATGCTATTTAAGATGTTTTACCGCTAAAACTAGGGATCAGACTAATTGAAAAAGAATTATTAAGTAACAAGCGATTTTCACATCCGACAAAAGTCCTAATTTGTTCCCATTTTTATAACATAAGATTGGTGCTTAAAATTATAAGTCACTCATTATAAGGTAACTCCTTGTGCAAACTCTATAACGTAAATTTTGCCCTTGCGCAAACTGTATATTGCTTTATGAAAGACAGGTCTGGTTATGTATTATAGAGTACATGTAAAGTACATTAATTATCAAACAAGAATGTCAACAAAATAATATATTTTCATATAGATCATTTTTCATAAGATAATTCGAATAACACAAATAGAATTACATCTTTTCAACAACATGTATATAAAAACTAGGCATTTTAATTTCGTCCAACTTCTTAAAATCACCATATATCCTTAGATCAGCTATATTATCAAATGCATCTTGAAGCATCGTTTGAAATACTTTTAACCGATGTGGATAATAGGACAATCGGAATTCACTGAAATGGACAAGCACATAATATTTAAAATAAGCTTCTTATATTAAAATAAAAAGCACAGCATACTCGACTAAAAGCACAGCAAACTTCAATTTACGAGAGGTGCTTTATCAGTTTTTATAAATGAGTACTAGCTGGCGCTAATGAGATTTGACATTACTATTTTCGTAATATTTCAAATTTGTTATTGTCAAAACAGAGACAGAATCGAACCAGACGCTTGTTTTCAGGATGTGCTAAAAAAAGTAGTGACCCTTTCCAAAAGCTTTTTTTTTTAGTTGTACTGAACATGTCGGAACACTGATTTAGATGGTCAAAAAAGATGCTGCTACAACTGTATACAACAATTTGTTTGCAGAAGTCCTCGATGAGAACAGAATAGCCAAGCGAATAGTTTGCAATGAAACTGTTGGGACCTTCAAAAACACGCTCTCGACATAACACATTTAAAGTGAAGAAAATATTCCTTTCATGGTTTTTGTGAAAATGGTAAGTGCGAGAAAAATTATTTATTTATTTATCGCTTTAAACACTTTATGTTTGAAATTTAAAACCAACTTTTACTAAATTACTTCTCCTATATAACAAGCTTATAAAGGAAGAATGTATTAACAATCCTTTACGTAAATTCTAACTTAAACTTACTTTCTTATTTCATGTCCTTGATATGCTGAGTCTTCTTTATCGTATATCGTTCGTGAAAGATTTATACAATAATCCATCATTACCATTGCAGGATGTCCCGATATATACAAAACTGAAGTTTTTATATCGATTTCGTGTGTGC
The DNA here is from genome assembly GCA_009867245.2 of Adranes taylori. NCBI lineage: Eukaryota > Metazoa > Arthropoda > Insecta > Coleoptera > Staphylinidae > Adranes > Adranes taylori. The sequence goes on from WYDF02053817.1 coordinate 7,491, forward strand.
TCTGAAATCATTTACTCTGATAACATATACGAGGCATTTAAATTACAGAAATAAAGCTCAATAAATATTTCTTACATTATAATATATACTTTTGGACGGAGTTTCTCCAGAATTTAAAATATTATCATAATTTCTATGATCTATCAGTAATAATCCTCCGGGTTTAAGACATTTCTCAAAATTTTTTAAAGCTTGTCTAAAATGAAATTATAAATAATTACATAATTACAATTCATCTTTTGAACACTAAAATATGTATTGTAAAACTAGATAATCATGCGGCCAAGTACATTATTATAGTGATAAGAGTATTTTATATGCTTTTAACTAACATAGACTATTACTTTTGTTCGCGTTGATCCCCATAATTATCCATCATATGTGCAAATGAATTTCCTAAACATATCACAGCATCAAAGCCTGATCCAATTATGTGAGCTATATCATCATATAAAGTTAACCAATTTGCTTCTTCAATTACTAAAATGAAAATAAATAGTTTGAAATTAAGAGGAACAAAAATAAATAAAAAATTTCTAATCTTTTGAATATTATCCTGAATCTGGAAACAATCCCACACATTTGCTGACAGTTTTATTCAGACATTTACGATACTAACATCACCGTCATAACTACAACAAATCAAGTGCACAAAATGGTAGTATTGAACCTTTAATTTTGTAGCGTAATGACGCTTAAAGGGCACATCTACCTTTAATACAAAACAGAATTCTGAGAGCTCTAGAAGTTAGCAAGGCGGAGTGAAAGTTAAAAAATTTTAAACCTTTCAAAATACTTATTTTAAACAATGCGATGTTTTAAAACCAGAGAATGTTTCAAATTATTTCGTGTCAGTTATAAATGGTTTCTTATTTTTTTAAATGTACTGGGAATTACAGTGAATAAAAAATAAATCCCAAAATTGTTTTAATACTTCAGAATAGATGGCGCTTCAGGTAGTAAATTATTTAGTTGCGTACCAATGTACATGTTGTTATAAGTATTTATCTATAGTCAAAAGCAGAGTGAAATATTTAAAAATTCACCCCACGACGTAGCGATGTGGATAAGATGCATGGCTTCTACCGCAGAGTCCGAGGTTCGATCTCCAGCGTAAACAACGATTTGGGTTGTTGATCGAATCTAGGCAACACAACGGAAGGAGGTCGCTAATTATAGGAGGAAGGTAACTATAATTCATCATGCACATCTATAGGGGTAGGTGTAAAACTTCGGTCTAGTGTATGCGGGTTGGCACGCATTATAAGATCTCTTTCCGAGTTAATCAATAAAAGGTGGTAAAGACGAAATTATTTGATACTCTAACTATCAGCGTCGATGGCAGAGGCTCGACGTTAAAACACATAGTCGGTGATAAGCCTACACGGTGGAAATAGGCCGACTATAAATAAGTATATTAATTACATTTAAAAACTAAACTTTTTTTTTAATTCATGGACAAAAACAATATATATCAAATTATTCCAACTGCAATGTATAGTATCATGATATATTGGTTTTTAACAGAAAAGACGCAGTTCAATTATAGTACCTACTTAAAGCGATGAATAAATGAATTGTATTTTGGAACTTACTGAAAAGGTAGGTAGGATTACATTATTTTGCTTTATTAAAAATTATTGCTTTAAGAGCGTTCTTTATTTAGATTAACATTTATATGCGAAAGTTATAGAGTCTAAAATAATACATATAGTTTCTAATCACATAGGAAATCGCAAATTAAATACATAAACGGTAAGTGTTTTTGCTGTGCACTGAGCCTCTATCAAGTTCCAAGCTGTTTATTAAGACTAAATTACTGCACAACAATATCTGCAATACTAATACTTCTTATTAACACTTGTATAAAAAATATAAATTAGGATACCCCATTTGTCAAATGCAGGTTCTTTTCTTCGGTTCCATCTTTCTCTTAAAGCATATTTTAACATTTGGTCGGAAGCATCTACTGATATCACGTCAAATCCTTCCTCGAGTAGGAAAATAGAATCAACTCTAAAATTAATGTAAGAAATTTAGCGTTATCAATATGTTTTGTTTATATACGTTTGAGTTATATCTAATTTAAAACACGCCGTTTATGAATTAAAAAATTAAGAAACAGAATAAATAATCTTCTGTCAAAGGGATACGCTTCACAGACAATGCATCTTTGCACATATGGAAAAATGTATTATTTGTGGAGGAGAATACTTGAGAAAATTATAAATACATGTATCTTGTCAAAGATTGTATTACATATTTAACTATGTAATAAAGTATAACAAAACATAGTCTTATCAATATAAACAATTAATACCTATTCCAACATTTTATATTATGTTCATTTAGAACTCAGTTTCAGTTATTATATTTTAACGAGCTGTACGGTACACTTATATCTATTCTCAATACAGGCAGTTTTCCCCAACTTCATTTAATAGGACAATTTTAGAACAAGTAGCTATAAATAGAAATCATATCACATGGCCAACTCAATCAGATTTTCGACAATTTTATGTAATATTTACATATCTGTATATATGATTTTAATCTAACTTAGTCAAATTTATTTGAAAAGGTAAGAAATTATCCGTTATACAATGATGTAAATTTCATTATACAGATTAGGCCTTAAATTAGCAACATTTTATAAGATGTGTGTCTTTTCGCTGTTATAAGCAATTTGAAATATTTTCTTGAATGCCGCGTTACAGATCATTTTGACGCTCCAAGGAATAGTTTACAAGCTGAGTACTAGCTTGGTACTCCACAGCTCATATTTTGATTAGGCTGTGGATAGTTGGCTACATTTTCAAGTAATCGTGCAGGAGATTTATCTTTTATCCGTTTCTCTATTGGCGTTAAAATTATTCTTTTAACCCAACGTCACGTTTTTATAGGAATAGAAACAGTATTTTCGTTCTTCCACCATCAAATATATTTTTTGTTTTCAGAAAAGAGAGTATAACCTCAAGTTTTAGGAACACGTTATCTATATTTTATATAATCATTCTTCATGTTATCAGAGGTAGATTTAGGGGTGGGAGCCAATACCCACACCTTATCCTTCCCGCCGCATAGTAAAAATGATATTAGGTTCTAAAATATATAATATTGTTCAAATATGCTAAAATGAGCTCGTTTGTCAAGGCTATTCATTGATTGAAATGTAGAATGAAAACATTTGCTGTCTTCTGTGGTTTTTTTTCATTGAAAAATAGAATAAGAATAATTTTAAATGACTGCCTTCCCAACTCTAATTGGTCCGATCTGTTATAATTTTCTAAATCCGCTACTGTTTGTTTTATATTATACATACATTTATTTAAATAAGTCTGCGCTGATAATTTTTTAACTAGCTCTAGCTATGGGAAATCGTACCTATTTTTGCAAGAAAAAGTTTATTAATTATTTAATACTAGATGATAACCCGTCGTAAAACTACTATCCATTTCCAGGTCATATTTTATTTACCCAAATGAGTTGGGTTATTTGACCCCTACCGGCGTTTTTCGTAACCCAAAAGAGTTGGGTTATTTGACCCCTGACGCCTTTTTTCGTAACCCAAAAGACTTGTGTTATTTGCCCTCTACCCTACCTTCATTTTTCCATAACCCAAAGAAGTTGGATTATTTGACCCCTACCTTTTTTAACCCGTGGGAGTTGGGTTATTTGACCCCTACTAACTTTTTTGCAACCCAAAAAACTTGGGTTATTTGGCTCCTACCGGTTTTCGTAACCCAAAGATACTTGGGTCAAAAGCGTTCCAGACAGACGGACAGACAAAGCTAGACCTTTATATATAAGTATCAAAAGCGTTCCAGGCAGACAGACGGACAACCAAAGCTAGACGTTTATTTATATACTTGAATTCTTTTATTAATAGTAAAAAACGATATGCGTCTATCTTGAAATTTATGGGTTTTTTGGATTTTATTGGTTCACACAGAGTAACGTCGAAAATTAAGTTATATAATATAATTTTATAAACATAATAATAAAATTTAAATGCACGCCACTGCTAGTATTGAATGTAAACTAAACGTATCAAAAGCAAAATAAGTATCAAAAGCGTTCCAGACAGACAGACGGACAAAGCTAGACGTTTATATATAAATATTTATACGCTAACAACACCTAAATGCTTCTTTTCAGATACCTGTTCAAAGAATTGGACAAATTTTGATCAATCGAAATGTAGAAGAAAACAACTATAAATAATCAACTAACAATGGCAGAATATAAAATAGATATGAACCTACAGCGCATAACGATGATAGAAAAGGCAATTGCTTCTTGGCAACAACAAGGAATCAAACGAGCTATTAGTGAATATTTTCAAAACGACTACAGAAGCTATGATCCTAATCAGAATAAAAGGAAATGGCATATTCTAACACAAATGGTACTGGAATTACATCAAAAGTTAGAAACACGTTTGCAATTTTTGCCCACTCATCTTCGTTATAAATTGGATCATATCATTCAATCGGTATGTTTAAATTTATATAT
>WYDF02053828.1:0-12005 GCA_009867245.2 Adranes taylori
CATGCATAATAAATAATAAATGTTGGGAGTTGGGATTCTCCTCTGACCGGGGGCCCCTTCCGGCTGGGGGCCCGTGGAATTTTGCCGACTTGCCACCCTGTAGTTACGCCACTGATACTGTGTTGTATAGAAAGAAGCGACCATCCCTTAGCACTTAACTTCCTATTTCTATAGAAGAGATCAAGGCGATACCTAACATTTTCTTCTAATTATTTTTAGATCAACAACTACTACTTCCGGAACTAACGATATTGCATTTTACAGACCAGGACATAAGTTATGTTAATATTTTACAAAATAATAGTCGACATCGATGTTTTATTAAACAATAATCCAGATGAAGTAATAGGGGCAGATACTGTACATAAGATCGAAATAAGGATCAAGAGACTCTAAAATGTCAAAAACGTGGTAAAAAATTGCTAAACATATTGAGAGAATGGATGCAACACATTTTGAAACATGAGATTCGATTAAAGTCTTTGAAGTGCCAATAGATTTTACTCCTGAACAGAAACAAAGTAGACTGGATAAAGCAAAAGAATTGCTTCTTTTGCACGCAAGTGGCCTCTTGTCGAATATATTTTTCTCTGTTGAGGCTCCATTCCCAATTGAGCATGATGTAAACAAACAAAATGACCGAGCTTACTTGCCATACAAAAAAATTACACCTCCGGATGACCACCAGAAAACAGGCTCCAGCGATAGTTTCGGCCGGCCGTTCCTGCCGATGGCCTCTATCCACTCGTACTTTTGGACCGCGGCGTGATGATAAACGCAAATGTTTATAGCGATACTATTTTGGAAGCTGTATTGAATCCTTGGACACGAAAGCATTTCGGCCGCAGAGCACACACGTTCCAACAGGAGTTATAAAGCGCGCGTCAACCGAGGCTCCGCACTTTATTTTTTCAACACAATGGCTGACAAATTCTCTGGATATAAACCCGATAGATTTCTCTAGCTGGTGCATTTTGAAGAGTAAGATTGGCACAAGAAAATACTAAAGCATTGACGCGCTCAAGGCAGCGTTTTGCTGGGAATAGCCACGCATTCCGGAGGTTCACATTCGTGCAGCTTGCAATGCCTTTCCAGATAGACTCAAGGCATAGTTAAGGCAAAAGGAGGCCACATTGAACAAAAGTGAGTTTATTCTAAAATTTTAATATGTCTACTACTATTTTGACTTTTATCAATAAAATTCAACAAAAAATGTAAATAATACAGCGTTTTACTTTGTTGCAATTTTTTTTTCAGCAGCCCTGTAGAAACCAATCTTTATTTCCATGTACTTATATTGCGTGGGAATATTTAACATTAAAAAAATAAGTCACAAGTACGTAATAATTGGGCACACCCAAAATGCAGGGGATTCAATGTGCACTCGAATAGAGAATCAAACAAAAGAGAATCCTAAAATACGGGTCACTTTGTACTCCTCCTGAAATACTAACAATCACATTCCATCCTACTATCACCCTTTCTATCAAATCCTCCGGGTGCACAAATTAGCCGAAAAAGAAAACAAAAAAGCCTGATGACTAATTTTATCAGTTCTTGCTGCATCTTTATTACAAGACAAATTTTGTTTTATCAATTCCGAGAAATCATTGCTTTTGAGATGTCCAACTTTTGAACGGAGATATCGATATAAAGTTTTCGCGGGTGTGATTAAATGAAAATATCGCTGGTATTTTGATTCATGATCAATCTCTTTGTTACAAGAATAGAATTGTTTATTGCGTTTCTAATTATTTTTCAATACTTTATATACCAGATGTTTACATATTTAATAAGTGCACATTTGAACGTGTGACACATCTCGCGACATATATTGCTTGACTTACGCAATGAATCGCATCGCCTGGCTGGAGCAGCAGCTTTGTGCAAGTTAACATCTGGTTGATCCAGAAAGTACTCTGCTAATTTCCTTATAAAGTCGACTAGTAAATATAAAATAATAATACACTCTAAACCTTTTTACTACATTTGCATAATAATTACTTGCTAATAATGTACTTTAAAAGTAAGACTACGTTTACGTGCATGAATATTTACATTTCATTTCACGCATCAAATGATCAAAAATATATCACGGTCTGTAACGTTTGTTACAATTTAGATCTAACGTCAAGATTTTTTTCTTTATAGTTTTGGTTTTAAGTCTATTCTTCTAAGTACCTTGAACTTGTATTCATAGAGAGGTCGTGCGACATCACTTTGGAAATTTGAGCGATCTCAATTGCATGTAAGTAAGTAAATAAATTTTTATAAACAAAAATACGTTTTAGAACACATTGTTGATTGATTAATCATTTCAATAAATGAGGTATGATAATGATACGTATAAAGAATGATAAATAATGACGAACACCTCTTTTAATAAATAATCATTTTAATAAATAAGGTACAGTAGCGCCTCGATTATCCGAGCCCCGACTAACCGAGTTCCGAGTTAACCGAGTATGTAGCACCAGATAAAAAAATTAAAAAATTCTTTCGGATAAAATGCCGCACAAAGCGAAGCCGCATACTAGAGCTGAAAATCGATCATAATACTGTACTGAGTAGTACAACACTATAATTATATTAGTCACAATACTCTAAAAAATAGAAACAGCGCACGCACAAAGGATTGTAGTGGTAGGGGTCGGCCCGCATAGATTGTTTGTCTACTGTCACTAACCCCACTTGCTTTTTCATTGTGCTTGTGAACAGTTCGTTTACCGTTTGTTTTGATTTGTTTATATTGGTTACGTGATGAGTGCTAAACACAAAAGGACTGTTGGAGACTAAATTACAAGCCATCAACAGACTCGATAAAGGAGACAATTAAAAAAGTTACTTCAGATTTAGGTATGAGAGAAGTGACCGTAGGAGACTGGAGACGAAAACGGACTGAACTGAACAGTTCTGGTGAAATGTTATCATCCAATAATGCCATCGCACAACAGTACAAGGACGAATTTGCATCTCTGATTAAAGATGGAGATTTCTCACCTCACAGATTTTTAACTATGACGAAACCGGCTTGAACTACCGTATGCTTCCTACAAAAACACTTGCTTCTAAAAAAGAGGCTTCCACTCCTGGTTTTAAAAGGTCAAAAGATAGGGTCACACTCATGACTTGATCTAATGCTAGTGGAGATTGTAAATTAAAGTTATTGATGATAGCGAAATCTGCAAAGTCCCGTGCTTTAAAAAATGTGTCTATTCCTAGCCTGCCTGGTCTGTATAAAAGTCAGAAAAATGCATGGATGAACGCCGCTGACTTTGTGCCACAAGTTGAAAAGTTTTTAAAAGAAAACAACCTGCCTCGAAAAGCGCTTTTAGTAATAGACAACTGCCCTGCTCATCCTGATACAGAATAAATGGTTTCTGGCGATATTAAGACCATATTTTTACCCTCAAAAGTACTATTACTATTAATCACAGGGTCTTTCGTCTGATGGACGATGAACTATGATGACGCCAGAAATGTATTGTAACTCTGTTGGTCAGTACATTCCTGACGTACTTGTGATACCTAAAGTCAGAATGCATTCTTCATTTGAAGATGCTGCACCTCTATAAGCATAAATTTTATGGAATAGCTTTTTAAAATTTACAATATATTTAGACACAACTGAAATTTCTACATTTCATAACAATGAATAGTGTTTTTAAGGCTTACTACTTTGATCAAAAAGTTTCAGGAACAACCGCCATGTGATCCTCTAAGTCACCCAATTTGAGTTCTTATTTTTCTTAAGATTGCCACGTCAGTATTAGACCTTAATTCAGTGTTATATCAGTGTTATACCAAATTTCAGCGTGTTTTCGTTTTCTTTTTCGATTTTAAACATGGAATTAATTCAACGAGTTTATATTAAATTTGGCATTAAAAGCGGATTCAACAGTGCGAAGACCCTGAACATGTTGAAAAGTATTACGGAAACGATACCCTATCGAAAATATATATTTATGGGTGGCATGAATGCTTCAGAAGTGGTCCTGAGTCAGTCAAAGATGACAAACGCAGTGGCAGGCCCCTGACATCGAAAACCGACGAAAACATCGATTAAATCAAAGAAATGATGCCCGAAAACCGCATATTGACCATTAGACAGCTGGCAGAGGACTTGAAGATCGATTGTTATTGGTTAATGATTTGGGCTTCAGACATGTTGCTCGTGCCGAAACACTTGAATTTCATGCAAAAAAAAGGGAACACGTTAACGTCGCGAAAGGCATTATTTTCATGGCTGAATTCGACCTTACATTCATGAAACGCATCATTACTTATGACGATACTTAGGTTTATGAGTATTGCAGACAGTTCAGGTATCAGGCGAGGCGTGCAGAGAATGACCCAAGACTGGACAAACCACGTCATTTTCTATTGAAATAGAAGGCGATGTTCTCGGTTTTCATGGATTACAACAGCGTTGTGCATCATACATCCTAGCCAGAAGGTCAAACAGTCAACAAGAAGTATTATTTGGGAGTTATGAGACGTTTGAATGAAGAAATTCGCCAATATAGAATGTATTTGTAGGCAAACAACTCATAGATAAAGCATCGTCGCACAATGATGTCGTTATCCGCATGGCCAAGAATGCAACGACTATAATTTGACTCCCTGCGACTTCTTCCTCTTCGGTTGATTAAAAAAACCGCACCGGGGAACCCGATTTAGCAGCCAAGAGGAGATAATAGAAAAATCTAAGATGGCCGTAGCGAAAACCGAGTACCGTAAATGGGGTGAATGGGGACATGGAGGTGAATAAGGACAAAAACCAAAAAAAATAATTTAAATTTACCGCTAAATTTTTGTTTTGTTTTGTTGTACTGCCAGCTTGGTTGGTAAGTGTCCGGCAAGGATACAGCTGAGCAATTGAAACCAAATAATCATTTCTGATTAGGTATTTGAGAGATCAAAGTTTTGTTTACTTTTTCATGTTTATTTGATAGTGGTCGAGTTCGATGTGTCACAAACATTTTATAACATTTCACGGCTTATAACTCACTGCACTTTTTTAACATTTGGTGAGTAAATATCATTTAACAAATTAAGTATAAATTCATTGTAGCCTTACAAAATCAATTTTTTGTAAAAATTGTACATTTTTTAAATAAAAATAGGTGATAGGGTCAACGCTAAAATTGTATTTTTACAATTTTATTTTTGTAGTTTTCAATGCCGAGACATTACAAAATGGACGTGCTGGCCAAGCTAAATCAACCTATTAACAAAGAAATAATAACAAATGCTATTGAGGCGATAATGAGAAGAACGAAAAGCTCCAAATTTTTCCTTACGAAAAGCTTAGGAAAAATTTGGAGTTTCGAAATCTGCTTTGCACAGTTATTTCAAACAGTATAAATTAGCTGGCAAGTTAAATATAAAAGATAAAGGTAAGCAGCTATATATGAGACCACGGAAAACGCTATAAAGCGCTCAATATTAAAGTGTTTTGGTTGGGGCTATCCACTAAGCACATTTGATTACCTTGCTCGATAAAATATCATTTAGATAGGGAAGGTATGCGCATCCGACAATTTAAAGATAACATGCCTGGTTTGGAGTGGGCATTGGGCTTTCTAAAAAGACATAAAGATACCCTATCCCAGCGACTTTGCCAAAATATTAAAAGGAGACGTTCCCCAACTTCAATTAAAAATATTTTAAAAGGCTGGAGGAAACAAGTAACCATCTCACCTTCAGATAAATTATGATTAATCCCCTTTATCTGATGACCCCGGCAAGCGTAAAATGATACTTAAAAGGGGCGGCAGGTATCCAGAGCTCATAGTGAATTCTAGCAAAGCTAGTGTATCTACTACGTTTCTGCTACAGCCTCTGGACTTTGCTCTCCTGCCACACAATTTATAAATCACTTATATAATAGAAGCAACAGTGGGTGTAGAGCTGGGACATGCATTGTGGATTTGTTCCAAAAAGTTGTAATCCCATTCTCTTGCTGGAAATAAGCTGCTGATTGGTGACAATCTTAGTTCACATCTCTCCTTTGAGGTAGTGCTCCTATTAGAAGAGAATGATATAAGTTTTGCATTCCTCTCACTTTACTCCACGCATTTAATGCAATCGGTAAAAGTCTCCTTCTTCAGGCCGCTATGTACTGGAGGAAATGTACTGGAGGAAACTTTTAGAAACTCTCAAATCAAAAAGTAAAGGCAGTAACGCATCTTTTGACAATAAATACTTCCCAATGCTTATAAAAAAAACATTAGAATTAATGAAACCTAATATGTAAAAGGTAATACAACCTGCTATGAAAAAAAACGAGGATATATCCCTTAGACATCCAGAAAGAGCTACAGAGTTTGCCATCCGGAAGCTCTGATGTGGAAGCGGATAATACCGCTGTCCTTAAGGCTGATGATAGTTTGAGACATTTTTTGAAAGAAATGCGATATGAGACAGAGAGAGGCGAGTTAAATAGAGGAAGAAAAAAGACTAAAACTGCCTGCTGGGTGCAGTGTCACTGTGGCGGATCTTAGAGAGGATGAAAGTTCAGAAAAGTGAGACAGATCTGGAAGAGGCCGGCCCAAGCTGGTTATCACAATCATCACAACATACTGAGGACTTTGCAGTTTGTACCACCGATTTTGAGGAGAAACTTCTTGAAAAAGAGGAATGGGTGATGGAAAAATTTCAGTATGACACAAGTGACAAATATTTTATTGGAAAGATTGTAGAAATTGATCAAGAAATTTCAGTATGACACGGGGTCAAATATTTTATTGGAAAGATTGTAGAAGTTGATCAGGAAAAATGCGTGGGAACATTTTTGAGATAATCGAATAAGTGCGAGAAAATATTTATTTTCCCCAGTGTGGAAGATGTTCCGGAGTTCCAATACTCTGAAGTTATTCAAAAATTATTGCCGCCTATTGTACGAAGAGGCCGATACACGTTTCATCCAATACCCAAATTTTCATAGGGAGGTTTTTTAATACATGTTAAAAAAAGTGTTAAAAAATGTTTCTACGTTGGTTCAATGAATAAAAAATATTTTTATTTGGTTATTATATTATTTTATTACTTAAATCCCAAGCTTTCCTGGCCTAAAATTATTTTTTTAAATTTATATTAAAGTCCCTTTTGACCCCTGTAGACGTTTGAATAGGGAAATACTGAGAAATTTACGACTTCTCGATTCACCTATTCCCTGTGTTGATTTGGGACACATGCAAATAAATAAAAATATATTATTGGGGTATGAGTGTACCAATAATATATCATTCTGTGGACGTACTGGTTATATAAGGGTATGGTCATTATATAACATTATGAGAAATCGAAAAAGAAAATTTGACTTGAAAAACCTACCAAATTGTCCCGAATCACCTCAATTTTAAAAAGGTTTCAAAAATGTTTTGGGTTCGTATCAAGCGCTGACATTTGTGCATTACAGTCCATGGAGAGTACTTTGAAGGTAACAATACCGATTTTGATGTTTAAAGTTTTATTTTTAATTACACCTTCAGCTTCAGTTGAAGTTTTTAAATTATTAAATTAATTGTAATATAATTACTAAAAATAAAATGTGATAGTATTATTTCCTTATTGATAATACATGCAAAAAAGTTCCGATCTAAAGCTTAAAATCTCACGATTTGTTTAGATAAACCATGAGTTAGATAGATATACATGATAAATTGTTTTTTATTTTATCTTTTAATAGTAATAATTATAAATTATAATTTTTTTGCTCAAATATTTGTAATTGCAGAATATAATCTACAATTCAAATTTATATTCTTTTATTTCGTGCTTTTCTCAATGCAATAAACGCAAATAAGGAAACAATAACAAACGTTGATAATAACCTGAAAATTCTCATGAGTGTGGTAGCCATCGTCATCGTAACAATTGAATCGCATGCTCCACATGCGGTCATTGGTCATAAAGTAGGTATAGACTTTATATATTACAGTTACGTACTTCGAAACGAATATTGTGTAATACATTAAAATTCCAATTATTGTTTATATTCCATTTCATCTCAATGTACATTATTCTAAGATTTATTTATATTTATATAAATTGTTTGAAATTATTATACTCAATACGAGTTATAGTAATAATGTCCAGTACGAGTCCATTACCAATCTTTCTATGGAAATTACAATTATAGACATACATAACCGTGAACAAATTGATAAAGGAAGATGATAGGTATAAATATGATTAGCATGAATATGATTAGATTATTCAATATTGCCTGAAAATTTTGTGATGAAATAGCTATGGATCCCGCCAAATTTAATTATCTCTTAAAAAAGCCCGTGTCAATTGATGTAAGGCACTACCCTGGAAATAGAATCACAGTGGTTCAAAAGCCATATACAACATTATCTATTCACATTGTAGTCCATTATATATCCATAGGCTAACCTAATCCAATGAAGGGTCGTCCGCGCTCGAAGCACTTAAAAGCGAATGGTCGTCTGTTTTGTTTTTTCTTGGAACATATCGTAAAACTTGGAACATATCGTAAGTCGCAGCTGTGATTTAAGAGAATCGTCCAATTCCACCAATTCCAATTACGTATGGTAACAGCCAATTCCAAATAGTACGCAACTAAATTTTTAAGGAAATAAGAAAAAGGATCAATTGATACACATCGGCGCAAACAATTGCTTTCCCGTGCACTAACAACGTGCGTACAGTGGGTGTGACCCGTTCTGAGGGGGTGATAAAAAATCGCCAATTTTGTATTATTACGCGTATTTGTTACTTAAAATATATTGTCAAATAATTTACAAGGGCTTTACCAATCGCTAGATGCAGCAAATTGCCGGTGAACGATGTGATGCTATAATCATTTAGTATTATTGTATGGTTCGTTTCGTGACGAGAGGAGGTGTTCTGTAGCGTTACTTTTGAACCAAGTCGTTAGGTGCAACAAGATGCTATTTTTAAGCCGATACCATAATAAAATATCGGCAGCAAACGTTTTAGACACTGGGATGTGTAAGTATTGTCTGCTCTAAAACAGACCATAAAGTAAACATAGTAAACAAAAATGCAAAGTATTTTAGTATCATCTTGATAGCACAGAACATAGCACCGCGCTTCATATAGAGCATTTGGCCTGCAAATATTGTAACGTGGCGATTTGCCCACGTTCGTGTTTAGGTTGATATAAAAGGATTGTGCATTAAGTACTCACAAATAAAGTAAATACGTTAAAATAATTAGACGCCATAAAAGGTTTAGCATCTTAAATAAGATTTTAGATAAGGGTACATTCATCGTATAACTTACTATAGATATATTTTATGATCAAAGTACGAAGATAAATATTAGTTATTGATTATACCCTATGCTAATTAATTACCCATGTCATACAGGTGTTATAAAAAATATTCTAGAATGCGCTAATGAGATACAAATTAGTCATGGTGAAAAATATGCATATCAGATTTTGAAAGGGAACCTGAGATGTATAAAAACGGTTCACCCACAGCGAGAAGGTATAGTAATTTTGCACATCAACCGAACGTTATAATGTCGGACTAAGTAGTGAAATAATAATCCGGAATAAAATAATATTAGAATAATAATTAAATAAAAAATAAAGTGTGATCATAAATTTATTAAGTATTTTATTATGCATTCGTCTACTGTAGCGCGATACTTAGCATTAATATTTTTGGGAATAATTCAAAGAAATTAACTTAAGTATAATTTTGATGAATAAAGTAAAGTCGAATTTAATTACTAACAAGTTTGTTGATAAGGGCAAAGCTAAAATAAGTGTAAATAAATAATTAAGATAATGGTGCCTTGCTCTAAAATAATAAATAACAAGATTGTGTACAACGGCAAAATCTGTAAGTACCTAGTTTAACATTCCTTTGATGTAACTGAATAAATCATAAACTCACTTTTATTCAAGTGTTGACTTATTTTATTAAGTTCAAACAATCAATTATTTTATTTTACGTATGGAATGAATGAGCATGTTATTAGATTGTAGGTGAAGAGTTTTAACGACCAATACAATTTGAATAAGTTTAATAACTGTTTCGTTTCTGCTCCCTGAATTATTAAGGCTTATGACTATCGTTAAGGATTGACGTTACCAGTAATTACTCAGCGACAAAAGGCACAATCAGAAAAGGGTACATACACCCTAGCGATGTGCAGCTAGTGTTTTATTCTAAATTTAGTGGGGCTACCTGAGGGATTTAGATTTGATTGTTCCGCATCAATTATTCAATTAAAAACTTTCCTAGAAGTAGCTAAACTAAAGTGTTATCTTATAAAATAACGAAGGAGTTAGGAGAATGATAACGAAGGAGTTAGGTACCAATAATTGTGAGCAGGGGATTGCTACGCTAACCCATATAAAAAGTCCCTGTCACCCATGTAACTCTCCGCCCTAAAAAAACACTCACAATATGTTGTACAAGGAAGTTATAGTAAAAGAAAATCAGTCAGTGTGATTCTGCTTCTTTATTACTATACGCATAAATTATACCGAAAAAAACATAATTTTATAGTTCTATAGAAACCAATAAAATTCAAAAACAACGTACATGAATTATAAACAGGAAAGCAATTGTTTATTTGGTCAGTTTGTGTACCACAAAAAATTAGGCCAGCAGGTAGAGCATTTTAAGTTTGTATTGGTAGCCCTTCACTCGGCTTCTCTTCTTACCGATTTGTTGCTAATATGTTTATAACATTCAACACAACATCTATAATTTGTTTCTCGTAAAATATGATTTTCTTCTGGCATCATCGTAATAGGGTTTCTTTTGCCATTGTTGATTGATAAAAGTTCCTCACAAAGTTTCGCTTTGACTGTTGTAATGGTCAATTTATTTTTTGTTACATTAGAAAATATAGTATAAGCATTTACTATTGTCCAACCAAAAATTAATACTACAGAAAGTTTTCTATACCATTTGATACCACGTCGCATGTAAGAATTGTAAGCATTCATTTGGTCAGAAATGTTTAAAAAGGGCTTGCAATTGTTGGAGTTGTCCACCTGAGGACAGTGAAAAATGATCAAGAAACGTTTTCTTGAAATCATTATATTTTATTTTTATGTATATAATTTAATTGATTGTGTTTTGCCACAGCTGTCCTTGAATTCTCGGACAAATCGATTAATCGTACCTTTGTCTGTAAGGAATCTGGATGATGTTGAATATTCGACTCCAATCCTAAGGATACCTCTGGTCGCATGCGCCACTCCTAGATCTTCTCTGTACATTTCTGCTGAAATTCCGCTTATTTGTTATTATGTAACTTAACATGGTAACAATTGATATGATCCAGTGATACCGTGGAGTTGAAATCCTCCATTGTGTTTTGTTCCTATGGTTTGTAATCTTCAACCTGCTGGCTACCTCTGCTATAGTTGGCGTTACTTCTGCTACGCTACTTAATTCTTCAACGGCCAAAACGATTTGATCTAATTCCCATATGTGAAGAACAAATTGCTTGTATAATGATTTATCGACACTAAACGTTAATTAAACACCCATAAAGGGCGCCTAGTGCATTTGAAACCCAAGTTCCGGACATATATGACTTATAGTAACGTATGCAGTATCAACGTATGCAAAAATGTATCGACTACTATGAAGAATATTTGAAAAAAACTGTAAACAAATTTTGAGTAGTTATTCTAAGCAATAAACAAGTTTGCAAACAATAAGCAAGTTAGCTATTTTGTTATTTGCTTAGACTGTTGACATTTGAGCAAGATTCGGCAGTGTCGCATAAACTCGTTTGAATCAATCCTGGTTCAGAGAAAATATTCTGCATTCAATTTCACCGATTTAGAATTCATTGGATGCAAATACAATGGGCCCTATCAATTGGGATATTTCAGAAACTAAGGTTTGGACTAAAAAGTATCAAAGTTTGGATTTGTTAATATCAGCGCTTTGACGGGAATTAGACTACGTTCATGCAATGCGATAATTGGATGAAGTTTCATCAGAAACTTGATCCAATTATCAAAGCAAGAA
>WYDF02053839.1:0-12005 GCA_009867245.2 Adranes taylori
ATATATCAGGGCCATACAATTCTTTTTTAGAGAGTTTGATTAATTTCATAAAGTTATTTCAAAAATTAAAATATTTTCCAAATATATATTATGTATTATTTTTGTTACGTGCTCCATTATGAATATTTTATATATTTAAAAACGTCGTAAGCACTGTTTTGTATCACTTGCCTTGTGACTCTAGTTTCGGACATGGGTACATTATCGAACTGACTGTTGTTATGGTCAAGTTCTGTCATTTGCTGCGCGTGTCTGTCTTCTGTCTTAATTTATATTTGCGGCGTTGTCGGATGTATTATTTCATTGTGATGGCGTTCATTGTTTCCATATAAGATCGTGAGTGGTGCTAGTAGGCTGTTAAATTTGCAGTTCATCTGTTCAGCAGTTCATCCAACTTATTGTTTAGTTTATTTTTAAATATTGTGATGTCTAAGTTTCTATTGCTCATTTTCAAGATACTCATAGTTTCCTCAATTGGTCCTTGTTGATGATTGTTATTGAGTAGGTGTTTGGCGTAGTGTGAGTGGTATATGTCCGGTCTACTTGTTGCATATTGATGTTCTCTGTTTCTTGCTTTAAGGGTTCTATTGGTTTTTCCAATATAAAACTCCTTACAGGTTTTGCATGTTAATTTGTGGATTCCACTTT
Source organism: Adranes taylori (assembly GCA_009867245.2). Classification (NCBI taxonomy): domain Eukaryota; kingdom Metazoa; phylum Arthropoda; class Insecta; order Coleoptera; family Staphylinidae; genus Adranes; species Adranes taylori. The sequence goes on from WYDF02053839.1 coordinate 649, forward strand.
GTTGATATTTGTTAATGGTGTTGATGTTTTTATGGAATTGCTTGATAAGATTATTTTGTGTTTTGTATGCGATTTTTATATTGCATGGTTTAAATAGCTTGGCTATTTTATGTGTTCTTGTCCGGTAGGGTATTGTTGTATATTTATTATTTTCCTGGTTATTTTGTGAGGTGTTTCTTCTTATGTTGCCTTCTTCCAAGATCTTATTGTATATATTATTGATTTCTGTTTTATGGTATCCATTATGTATTCCTATTCCATATATTTTTTCTAATTATTTCTTGTGCTTTTCCTCAGAGAGTGGGATGTTTTTAATCTATTGATGAATGCTACGAATTCGGCGTCTTTGTGTATTTTTTGGATGGTATGATCTAGCATGGATTATGTTGTTGTTGTATGTTTCTTTTCTAAAGGTGTTATACTCTAGGTGGTCTGTGGATCTAATGCGCAAATGATACAACTGATAAAACTATAGTATGCAAGGCGTCCACGGCAGACTGCTATTTTAGAAATTAGTCAAAAAAGAGTCAAGAGCTATCTTAGGCCATGGCAAATCGGACGGTAAATTGTGGGAAAGAGTGACTGAAGACTGCCGGAGGCTGCGGCAACGCGGACAGCGAAACTGTACGCGCCGCAGGCAAGTACGGGAACCGGGGGATTAATGGGTATGTGATTTTTAGGTCACGCAAGTTTTATTTAATTTACCCTAAACAACTATTGCGCAAATTGAATTTACGAGTTATGAGGTGACAGTCAAGATTAATAGGTTCAACTTTTGTTTTATGCCAGATATAACAAAACGTAGGACTTCCAGTATATGGAAGATGACATTTATATATATATATATATATCTTGGCGAACACGTCCAGGAATTTTTCTTATTATGTGCGTATCGTTATCGTGAGAGTCCACTTCTGGTTTCGCTACGGAAAATTCAAAGATGTTAAGAAATAATCAGGTAATAGAAATCCGGTCTTTCGTATGGATATAAAACATTTTAATGTACACTTTATTGTGGTATTACTTAAGTAAGTTTAAATGACACAAAACTGATCACAGTTTCGTACTTACGGAACGTTTACATTGTTCGCATATAAACATATAGATTTCCAGCGAGTCAGGCATTATTTTATTTGTTTTCATTTAGTACGATATTTAAAATAACTATAAAAAAGGAAGAATCAGATCACAATATAGCAAAAGCTGTTCATATATGGTGAGTGCAGAATAAGTGCAGTGCACATGATAGGTAACAGGTGACCATCATTTGCGTTAGTGAACTTATGGCCGCCTCGTGATAGCGTAGGAAGGGATTTGTGACAGTTTTTCTTGCAACGCTCCGTACCAAATGATACTTTTTGCGTATACACCACATACAACTTTTCCTCTCAAATATGTGATGTCGCGCCTAAGGTTTTAACACTAAGGTTTTCTGGTTTATGTTCTCTTTGAATTAAAAAAGGATATGTTAAAAAAATTATCTCTGTGTATATATTCAACTCAATTAATTTTAATTAAGTTAATTTTCTGCTCTGTTAGTGATATTGTTCTCTCCTATAGGTTCATTATTATCTTCTTTTTTATCTTCCTTTCTATTTATTATTGATCATATCTGTACTGTCATATGACTAGTTATATGTATCAAATTCAATACATAATAAATAAATATAGTGGGTCAAAGTAATTGATATAATTTTTTATTGTAATGAAGAAGTGGAACTGCTGTAATTTTTTCAATTCTAGGATTAGTTTATATTAACAATTCTAATTTTTTTGTCAAAACTCATGGCGCTGAATATAAATTCATTCAATTAATTTTAAAATTAACAAAGCATAGTTTACGTTTATAAAAATGTCAGATACTTATCGGTTGATATTTATTTATACTTGTTTTTGACACACAGTATGGGTCGAAATGATTATATCGTCGTTAAGTCAATTTTAAAAACACGGTGTTTCCGATAATGGGACATCGATAACATTTTTAAGAACAAAGGTTCACGTAGAATGAAAATTTATTAGAATGTGAACAAAGGCACTATTTTAAGAGCTGAAAGTGTATTAGATTTCTACACTACTGATAAGTTTTACAATTTGGAATCTACTATGTGCGAAGTTCCTTAATGATTGGTGTCGCGTTTAAATTTCAAATATCTAACTATAAATATATTGATGTCGCGTTTAAATTTCAAATATCTAACTATAAATATAACTATTACAAATAAATGTTACGATTCTAGTTTCTGTTGTATTTTCAGTAAAAGCATTTCATATTTTAAGCCACATATATTTCTATAAAACAGATTGAAAATTACTCAATAAGTAAAATGTATTAAAGAAATATCCTGCTTATTGTTACTGGCTTAAACAAGTTCATAAAATTCTATATGAATTAATCAACATATAAATATATATATATATAAGTATAAAATTCCAACAGTATATAAAAACTTAGAGACGCTCTTATACAGCAAAATATTCATTTCCAAAAATTATGGAAGATACACAAACACATCCATCTGCTATGTGGTAACTTAATACACAACCAACACACATGATTAATAGCATTTGCATAATACTGACTCATCTAACGGAATGTTAATATATAATATTTAGAATTCTTAAGTCGATGTAACGCCTTTTCTTGCAACTAGAAGGTTTAGTACAGGATGTTTTTTGATATAACTCACTGCTAACTTGTGCGTAACCATGGTGAAATCGTACCCGTTGCATTGTAAGATTTTGTCATGGACTTTCAGGCCACTCCGTGAAGCTGGACTAGTATCTGTTATTTCTGTTACGTAAATACCATTGTCTGTATATCCGTAGGGACTTTTACGGAAGTCTTGATCTATACCACCGCCAATTTTGAAACCACAACGCTGATTATCAGCATCTATTATTTCCTTATGAAGCGTTATTGGAATGCTCAAGCATTCCATGGCGGTACCCGCTTGATGCTGAAATGCCATTTTAGCCATTTTCGCGGTGATTGTTTCACTTAGAGAAAATTGAAAGGATGATTGTTTTTTCACTTGACGACTCGTCCTCAAAATAATAATGATGACTTATGGGCGTTAAATGCCACTGTCATTTAGTAGTTCTTCTAGAGTACATTTCTTTTATGTGTACCAATTTATATCTTTCATATACCATATAGGTATGTAATATCTATAGGTATATGAAGTTATTGTTTTGAGAATTTTTTCAATTTCATCTTATTACGTCTCTGGTATTGAAATTACTGCAATGCGTTAATCCGTCAATCCCTTCGCAATTGAAACGGTTTTTTACATTTTTTTTATAAATCCAATATGGTGGACAGAGGTCTTTTTTTTGTTCAGTATTTCTTATTCAAACTAGGAGGCTGAAATTTAACACACTATATAGTAGCATGTATTATGCCTCGAATAGAAAGTCGCATGTTGCTAAATTCTACAGGAAGCGGTGTTGCCACGTTTGAAGTTCAACAAACTTTGAAATATCTCAGGAACTATAAAAGATAGGATATTCGAATGAACTTTATTGTATAGGCTACATAAAGGCCCCCTGATTTTATTTGAAACATTTTTTTCCAAAATCAGAATTTAACATATATTCAGGGTGTTTTTTTTTTACAAATTTTAGGGTCCATTTTTTCGAAAAGTTTCGCAATTTTTTTTTATAAATTTCTTGTGTCGAAAGGTCCTTTAATGCTTAAGCGATTAAGCGAGTTTAAAAAAATTGAACTTCCTAGCACCGGAGTCATTTGACTTTGAAGAAAAAATGTACTACCCTAAATATCTCGGTTCCTAGGGAAGCTGGAAAAATGATACCTGGGGAACGTATGTAAATCTAAAGGACATCAAATTTGCCGGTGTGATCAACTGAATATACTTAACCAATTTTAAGCAATAAGTTTTTTTTTCCAAAACTGTTTAGTAACACCCTGTATATTTTCTTATACCTTATGATTTGATTTACAATGATATTCCATATGATGGGTCTAACTCGTATTGTTTCAAAGATATGACCCTTATTAACTTAAAATTTTGCAACTTGTCGCCATGGCAACCGACATTCAACAATCATATTGTATATATGTAAGATATACGTAATAGCTCATTTATGCAAAGTTACAGGAAAAATTATTTTAAGTTGTATAAGACATAAACTGCTTTCGCAATTGAATAAATGTTATCAGTGGCGGGTACACATTATAATTTTTGGAGATGCTCGAAATGATTACTTTATTGAGAAATTCAGTTTTAAAATTAGAAAACTGAATTTTTGCTCGCATATAGTATATTGTATTATGCGTCGAATGAAAGTAATGTCATCTCCGCAAGTGATATAGAGCGCGATGTTGCCACATTTAAAATTTTACAAACTTTTTGATATATTGCAAGAACTATAAAAGATGGGACACTTGAGTAAACTTTATTCTATAGGCCACCAACAGCTCATTCAATTTTATTTGAAACATTTTTTCTAAAATTAAAAACTAAGATATATTCATGGTGTTTTTTGTTGTGTAAACTTTGCGATCTATTTACTTGATACCGGCTATTGTACTACATTAAATGTCTTGGTTCATATAAAAGCTGAAAAAATAAAACTTGGGGAACAAGTGTAAGACCCATGGACCTCAATTTTACGCAAAGCAGACACGAAGGGCAGACTGCTCTCTTAGAAATTAGCCCAAAGGAGAGTCAAGAGGGGTTGTAGGCTATGCCAAACCAGACAGCGCAGCTGTCCGCCCTGTAGGCAAATTCGGGGAAAATGTGAGTCAAGAGTGGCCGTATACCGCGGCAAAGCAAATATGGGGATCGGGGATTCATTGGTTAGACTAATGTTGTTTAGTTTACCCTAAATACTATTGTGATAATTGAATTTAATAGACGACTTAAAAGGTGAGTGTCGAAATTAAAAGTTCCAACTTTTGTTTTATGCAAGATGTATCAAAACGTAGGACTTCCAGTTTATGAAAGATGGGGTGGCGATCACGTCCAGGAATTTTTTCATAACCAATGAAGACTAATATTCGCACTAATTAATAGTAGCATTTAATAACTGCCAGTTGTGTGGGCATCTTTACACACACAGTACTTGAAATTTATTGAGCCGGCTATATATGCCACATACGCAAAGCGAGACCAAAAAGGACAATTGATTAGTAAAATAGATAAGGTATTGTGCATATTTCGTTTTCTTTTAGTATAAAATGGCAAAAGGAGAGTTTTTAAAACTTTTCTTAAAACAAATTTCTTTAAAACGCTATTTTTACATTAAAATCGCTTCTATATCATAACATTTTTACAATTACCTATTTAAACAAAAGGAGGTGCATGGTATTAGCCTGCGCGTAAATTTAAATATTAACTTTGATATACTCATATTTATGACAGATACGATTATTTGCCGCAGAACATGCTAAAACTTGACGGTTGGATATATCCACTTTCCAGAATACGGATTTACTAAAAATCTTTCGTTTTCACAATACGTACTCACTAAAACTTTGCAGGTATTCGCCGCACACTGGTAAGTTTAAACTAGAAAATCTTAGAGAATAGGCATCCTGATGTTTGAAATTATGTGAACTACTAAGGAAAGTAGAAGAACTAATACATTTAGTTTCGTTATTACAATTAGTTCTGTTTTGTATTTGTTGCGGACATCTTCAGTGACCTCAAAAATTAAATAGAGGTATTTATTCAATGGCAGATGAAACACTTTTTGATTTTTTGCATTCGGAACTAGTAAATTACGTTATAGAGCAGAACGAGTTGAAAAATAAAGATGCAAAGGTAATTTTATAAATTTTCGGTTTTGCTCCAAAATTACCAAAGTTCTTACGTGAGTATTGATGTATTTAGGAAGAAGATCTATCCAACCTGGAGTATATCGGATTTGCCACTGGTTATAAAATGATTGAAAGGTATTTGGTTTGAGCGTTAGTTTATAAAGATTACACATTCTGTAACTTTGGTAGGTTAACTAAAGACTTAAATCGTTTTAAAGATGAACTGGATACGATGAAATTTATTTGCACGGACTTCTGGGCAGCGATTTATAAAAAACAAATCGATAATTTACGCACGAACCATCAAGGCATCTATGTTTTACAGGATAATGGTTTCAGATTTCTGACAAAAATATCGAGCGGAAAGCAATATTTGGAATTGGCTCCACGATATGTAGCCTTTACTTGTGGTATTATTAGAGGCGGGTTAGCCAATTTGGGAATACATTGTGTTGTTACGGCAGAAGTACAGAGTATGCCATCGTGTAAATTTCATATACAGGTCCAGAGAAGTTGAGGTTATTTTTTGTTATCGGTAGGTTAAAATTATCTTTTTTGTAAGATATGTTTTATATTTAATAAATTTATGTTTCGATTTATTTTTGAGTAATATATATTTTGTAATAGGAAGCCTATACATTATTTTTTTTAAACAATGAGAGAGAATCAACGTGTTGCATGTGGAACTTTTACATGCTGCGATAAAAGTAACCAGTTGCCAGTTTCTTGTTTGCCGAGAAAATTAAATGTATCACACTGTTCGTTATTTTAATGCTTGATAGTACCTTTACTATGTTTATTTTCTCTTTCTTACATCTCTTAAATTGTTTGCTTCCTAACAGATTATACGCTTTTTGAATAAGTTTCTTTTTATTACCAAGAGTTTTGGAGGATTTGTTTTCCTACGGTAAAAAACCAACCCTCTTTTGTAAACTTCTTTGAATTTAATTTTTCATGAAGAACGTTATATGTATGCTCTTTGTAACTCCGTTTTTAGTGTTACACAAAATAAATAGGAAATCCTCGTGGCTGATCATGATAATTTTTTCCTGTTATCTCCTATTTTACAATTTTGAATAAAATAGCTACATAATTGTAACTAATTTCATATGAGCTCGAAATAATGTCAATATTTAAAAATTACATAATTGTAATAGTCTTTATTAGGCTAATAACATTGATCACACAATGCTTGAATGTATGATATATCATGTACTTTTACACTATACAGTGATACTTATGTATATACTTTAGAAATGTAAGATTTTTAAAACAAAACAGGGTGTAGAATAAAATAAACTCATCGTATTTTATCTAAAATAATATATTATATCTTAAATATTTGTTTTTAACTCAATGTTATGTAAGAAAGCAGATCCATAGCTGTCAAAACTCCGTACACGTTCAGTCCAGCTTGTGTATCTAAAAGATTTTTTAGTATTATTATTAAGTACATTATTCTTATAAAACAATTTTAAAACAGAAAAACTTAATGTTTATGTAGGTTTTATTAGAAGTACTTCCTTATTTTGTTATTTATATTCTTAGGATCAGTTTCGGCTGTGGCCGGCTGTGGAGCATAACTTTTGATTTTAGTGGTTTCAAGTAGGATATAACTGCTCTAAGTTTCATAATATATTTTAATTCTAAGTACCTATATTTCTAGAAAATATCATTCCTGGATTAATAATGCACACAAAGGAATCTCATAAAGGACAGATATTTACAAATATGACGTGACACCACAGTTGCAAGCGAATATGCAACTGAAACATATGAAGTTAACAACAGTACAATTAAGAAACATTGCGAAATTTTAGATATTTATTAACTACGTACTGTACATTAACCACACACTTGGAATAACCTACAAGAAACTAAGACGGTTATTCAATACTTAATATTAAAATAAATAGGAGATATTTATATAAATTCCACCCCGGACACAATAATCGCGTAACTACAAGATTAATGATCACTATGGAATAAAGTGTACAATTTTCGGATGCCAACATCTTGACTAATACTGAGAATTAACAGTCTTATGTAAAATAAGTTACTATACGATACAAATGCTAATAATAAAGAAAACGGAATTATGATTAAATTAAAGTGAATTTATTCTAATCAAAACATAAATAAATTTATAAATGCATTGAAAAAGAATTATGGGCTTAAGCCTTGACTAAGTGATCAAATATTGATCAGTAATGCATAATGCCAGAGTCAGGGATCTCCAAGTACCTCGAATCCTACTGTGTATACCATCTTTGCAAAGTTAGTCGAAGTCTTTCAAATGTGCTGTTAGATGAAAATAAGAACCATTGACCGATTTTAATAACGTAGCCAAATTTAACCAAAGCTAAATTGTTATAAGTTGAAAAAGGTTGATTTAGTTAGAGGAAGAATAGATAGTAAAAGTGGTTTAATTGATCCACTAAATAAGAATATTTCGCATGTAGATTCAAAAACTGGTTAATCCGATTTTGAAATTGATGGTGACCTCATAAAATTCTTATTATTAAAGCACAAGTGACTTTTAAGCCAAACTAAAATGTTTATATTTTTATTGAACGTAATATTTTCTAATAGGAATCTGATTTATGATGTTCCATTATTGATATCGAATTGACTTACTTTTTGTTATTATTATAAATGATTCCTTTTCTAAAACTCTTGAAATCAAGCCGAGATTCGTACCAAGTGGCAATTTGATGTATTTACTCGTTATAGAGTTACTAATCGAATGATTTTCTTTGGCTCCATTGTATAAGATTTTATTCATCAAATTTGATAGTGTGATTACACCTTGAAGAATTCTAATAATATTTAGATAAGAACAATGAATATATTAGAGTTCTAAATAATTTTGTTAAGATTTATGAAAGTTATTTGCCATTAACTATGCTTAAAATGTTTACAAAATTTCATTTCCTAGTTGGTTTTTAGAGATTTACACCTATATCATTTACATAAACCAGAAAAAGGACCCAAAAATGCTCTCCTGTGTGACATTTCCATTCAATCTGTTTCCGCATGCACACTGTTTATAGTTACATATTCTTTTCGTCGTCGCCCTGTTTTATGTCGAATTTTTTAACTTTCTTAGAAATATATTTTCTATGAAAAGATATCTTTTTCAGACAAACCAAACGGAATATTTTTGCTTTGTAGAGTGAAGGATGCATCAAGGAACCTGATGAACCGGAAGCACGTACTTATTAAAATCACCCCCTCCTATAAATCATGTCTTCACATGTTATTAAATTGAGAAGTTCCTATTTTTCCAGAAAGAATTTTTTTTTATTATTTGGGGATGTATAAATTTATGAAATATAACAAATTCAACGCAAATATCTATAAATCTTAATATTATTACGTACTGCGTTTTGCTTTCAATAACTGGCATCTGATCGATTCCGTGTTGTTTCATCAGTTTCAAAGCTTCTGCAAAACTTGTTTCACTTCCTACGGAAATTGTTTTCTTCAAATCCAGTTGTTCAACTTTATGTTCCCACCATAAATGGTGCTCAGTATTTTCACATTGTTTAAATAGTTTCGCTTCCATCCATTGATCAGTGACAAATTTTGTCATGTAGTTGCGAATGCCATCTGGTAGAATAACAACACATTTTTGTCCCGGTTTAAGATCACGTGCAACACGCAAGGCTGCACTCATTGCACTACCGCTACTGCCACCTACATACAAATAGTTCAGGATAAATAATGTTTACGATAAAATAACCTGAAGTAGAAAGCTAATCTATATTTCAGTTAAATGGCTAAATTACAAGTAAAAAAAACCAACCTGCTAATAAGCCTTCTTCTTTATTCAATCTTTTAGCTAATGGTAAAGCATCTTTATCGTTTACTTTAATCCATATATCAACCACACGCCGATCTAAAACTGTCGGTATAAAATCATATCCGATCCCTTCAACTTCATATAGTTCAACATCGGTCTTATTTAGAGATTCGGGTACAGCTAATATTGATCCTTCTGGATCAGCAGCAACAATTTTACAACTGGGACATTTTTCCTTCATGCGTCTAGCGACACCAGTTACTGTTCCACCCGTACCAGCTCCCATTACCTCAAATAGTTTATCTCTTAAAACAATTGTAAAACAGTTGACAATTTTGTTCTTTCCAAAAAAAAATATTACAAAAAGATACATACAACCATATCTACATCGCCATTGCATGCATCTAATATTTCTTCAGCTGTTGTGTCGTAATGTGCTAAAGGATTTCCAGCATTCGTGTACTAAAAATATTTTAAAACTTGTTTCTGTTATCGGCCTTTGGTTAATAATTTTTTACCTGATCTAAAACAATAGAATCCGGTGTTTCTTTACATAATTTTTGCGAAACTGCGATTAGACCTTCTGGCGAATCAAAGGGAGCTGTTGTTGGTGTCTTAATTATTTCTGCACCAAGTGATCTTAAAGTGTTTACCTATGAAATATTTATTAGATGAATGAAAGATGTTAAACGTACTTCAAATTCGTACATGTGACCATTTTACATTAAACTTCTTTTTTGAAATGTAAATAAATCTTTAGGTACCAAGTTTTTGTTTTTGATATAAAAATTCTATACAATTTCTTTATGTGCTTTTTTTTCTAAAATTGAAGTCATAATCTTTATCGAGTGAATCAAGACTTATTGTTAATCAAAGACAAACTAGAAATAATATTAGTTTTTTCATTTGTATTTATATTAAATCTCACTTTTTCGTCGGACATCTTCTCTGGCATAACAATTATACATCGATATCCTTTGACGACTGCTGCTAATGCGAGTCCAATACCCGTGTTGCCCGATGTGGGTTCAATGATTGTTGAACGGCCTGGAACTAAAAGACCCGCTCGTTCAGCTTCCTCAACCATACGGTAACCGATACGATCCTTAATCGATCCTCCCGGATTGAAAAATTCACATTTAGCATCTGAAGAAAAACATCATTCGCTTAAAGTATGAATGATTGTCAGATATATGTGTAAATTAATTGATTCAAACTGAGGTAATTATATTTCCTAATTTATTATCTAACCTGTGACTATTGGCAACTAGTACTTCACTGATACGTAATATTTCACATGCCTGCTTAAATAGACGGATGTTAATATTAAGGGTTCATAAAATAACATTATACTCACACATATCACATTGAATCCCCATCGATTGCGGAATCTTATTCAATTTAATTAGTGGTGTATTGCCAATCGTATGGAGTATATTGGGTATAATTTCTGTTGTTGGCTTTCTGCAAAGTAATATGAACATTAATGAAATGTAATTTCTATTGGAGCATAAGTTAGAAGGGGGAGGGAGGGTGTAGTTTCTAGAAAAATTAGTTTGAAAAACATTATTGGGGGGGTTCTAGAAAAATTTATTTAAAACAATTATTCGGAAAAATTTAAAAAATAATATGCTGAAAAACACATTTCAACATTGACTGAAAATCTATTCACAAGTACAACTACGACTTTGCTCATTTTTCGGTGGGAGAATTTAAACACACTAAAACCAGAAGCGTAGCTTGGTGGGGGGGGGGGGCGAAGGGCGG
>WYDF02053850.1:0-12005 GCA_009867245.2 Adranes taylori
AAATATACGTTAGTGAGGGGAAAAGAGGAGAAAAATTTGATAATTTTAATGGTGGCCTGGGCACCATACCTCTTAACTGCTGAAATATATCATTGTTTGAATACATCAAACCCATCTCTAGCCATATTTTTCTATCTGGCCTTTGATACAGTAGACCTCAAAAGGCTTTGTGAAAAATTATATATGGGAATCAGAGGCCTACCGTACCAATTAATACAAAGTTACTTAACAGACAGGCAACAGGTTGTAGACCTGAACGGAGTTAAGAGTGAACCTCTAAAGTTACTTATGGTGTTCCTCAAGGCACAGTATTAGACCCTATTTTATTTCTTATTTCTATTAACACTATATTTGATGTTAAAATGGAAGCAGATATAATGTATTATGCTGATGACTCAGTTTTGTTTGTACAGGGCAGCAACTGGCAAAATGTTTTACTCACGGCACAAAATTGCATCTCTTCAATAAAATGTTGCTTACAGAAATATTCTCTATCACTGAACATCGCTAAAAGTAAATTTGTCATATTTACATTTCAAAAAAATGGATTACCTAATATTAATTCGTTAAAAGTACATAGCTCTGATTGTATTACAAACAAATGTCAGTGTATAATTTATAGAACGTATAGAACGTCATGAATTATATAAATATTTGGGTATTTATATACTGTAATACGGCATGGTGTAAACAATCGCAATACCTATCACACTCTGCACGTTGCATGTCTTACATGTTCGAAACACTTAAATACTGACTTACAACAAAGCTGCTAAGAAGAGTATATTTCGATTTATTGCAATCAATTCATACATATGGTATCTTAGTATGAGGAGGTTGTGCAGGAAGGCACGTCAAGTAGAAGTACCCCAAAAATCGATAATTAAGATCATCTACAATAAACCATATAGGTATTCATCTAGAGATTTGTTTGTGGAAACAGAACTATTAAGTCTTAAACAGTTATAAATATTGTCGATATTAAAGTTTAACCACAGGCACAAAATATCTTTTACTGTCTTAACTTTTACTGAACGTAATTATGATACTAGAAATAAAGGGAATGCCTAAACTTTTCACATGAACAAGATTATTGGACAGAAATTTCTTTTACCATATACCAATCTTATTCAATCTTCTACCGGATTGGATGAAAATAGCATCCGTCTCAAATAAAACTTTCATTACATATTGTAAAAACCGATTAGAGACTCAATAGAACTTGAATCAATTATCTGAACTTAACTAAATTGTGTCTTCTAAATTGTAAACCAAATTGTATATATTACATATATTTACAAAATCCCCTACATAGATAAATGCTGATTTAATTATGCGCCAACAATCACTATCTTTTTAAATAAATGTCAAAGAGATAATACATACAAATTTTAAAACAGTTTCAGTGACTACCAACTAATATATCATATTTCAGTTTATATAGATTTTGTATATCTTACTTTTCTATTTTTTATGTATGTACTTTTATTATGTACAAACTTTATGGTACTGTGTTATATAAATAAAATAAATGATTATAATGGCAGAGTGCCATCTTCATTTTGAGCATCAAACATTTTAAGCCATGCGCATATATACTATGTACGTACATATATCGATATTTGAAAAATACCACTAATTTTGAGTTCTAGTTATTAGCAACTACGTGTATGCATGTTTAGGTAACTAACTGCAAATAACTTTCAATCATACATACTTTTCCATTTGTTCTCCTTCCTCTTTTCCATAGTATTAATACTACTGTTACTACTCCCACTGCTCGCGGCACCTGAAAATGCAGCTGAACTATCGCTTTGGGGACTACTATCCTCTGTGGAACTATGAGTACTATTGTCGTCTATTTGAGTGGATGCAACTGCTGTGGCAACAAGAGATGAAGGTGTACCGGTAGTAGAAGAATTATTAGTAACTATATTGGAAGAAGGTTGGATAGGTACCTAAAATTAACAAATTATTCATTACATCTCAATATGTTTTACTTTGTTAATTTATACATACCGGTAAAGCTACACTAGGTGATATAAGTAGTCCTTGCTGTGACAGTAATTGCATTTTACTATATAAATGATCTCGTTGTTGTTTGATATCATTTTGTTCTGTTCGAATTTGTTCCTGTAATCTTAACAATTCAGCACGCTTTTCCTCGAGGTCTTTCAATTCGTGATCTCGTGTTGAAGTCCAAGCTGCCTTTTCAATACTTAATTTATCTTGGACGTTTCTTAACTCTTCCAATTGTTGATTGTGTTTGTATTGTCGACTGTTATCAGTGGTTCCGCTCTTTGTATTCACCAACTGAACTTGTAAACTAAAAACATATACATCTCCAGCAATTCGTAGTTTTTTCGTTAACAATAATTTCTAATATTTTGTTGGTACTTTTATCTATGCTAAAGTTGGGGCTATGTTAAAATTAACTCTTAATATTCAAATTAGACGATAACTTCTTGAGAGAAATAAAGCTATACTATAGAAATAACACAGTATTTTATCTAAGAAACATAATTATTTTATTTTAATTCTGATTTTTAACAGGTAAATTTTCGCCAATGAAAATTAGAATGTTTATTAGAAATACTACCATATACCCTGTTACATCATGTTATTTCAAATATAGTGTTATACAAATGTATTAATCTAAAACTTAAATTAATTACCTTTCATTAGTAGTCATTAATTGTGAAATGATACACAGTAATGTATACACATAGTGAGAAAGTTGTACTGCAGTATATTGTTGCTCTCGCCCCAATGAAAGCAAAGTATTATCTGTGTTCTGGTCTTGACCCTGTGGAAGATTGCCGTTTGTTATCGGAGGTGGTGCAGACATCAAACAATTTCTATAAGGCAGTCTGTCCTAAAAAGCGGAAACATATAGTTAATATGATATCATGTACAATAATTATTAATGTTAAAATAAATATATTTTCAATAACTAAAGTAGGTTGAGTTCTCAAGAAAACAAGTATAAGAGAGTTATCTTTTATGTATTGCGAATTAGCAAGTTCGCTTCTTTCTTGTGGATCATAGTATACTTGTTTCATTACCTGTTCTGATGTGCACCAAAGAAAATAATACGTTGTTATAGAACTCTAGTGCAAATTTGCACCATCCCAGTGCTTTCCTTTTGAAAGGCACTCAAATTATGAGGAATCCACAAAGAACATAGCTTACGTAAATGTTTGTGTAAAATAGTGCCAATTGCTTTTATACCAATATATAAGGTTCCTGGAATAATTCTGATAGTAATATCTTGGTTCTTTTTAATCATGTTCTAAATAAGATCAATTTATGGTTTAAAAGTTCGAAAACTTTCGTTTACGCAAAATCGACTGGAAATTCATTCTACCACCTCCTTATGATAAGTAAAGAACACGAATTACCATCCGATATTCAATAGATTCCCACAAAACGTTATGTGGGAGCTTTTAAGTACCTTACCGTTCATTTAAGTACCTCACCTTCATTAAGATTACTTTGTTTCATATCTATAAAGCATGAGAAAACAAATTCGAAAATTAAAAATGATAAATATACCTGCTAAATTAATGGAAATCTAAATGTGGACCGTTGCAGTAATCTGTAAGTACTTACTATTAAGTTCTATTTTTGACGAATTTATGTAAATCACCAATTTTTTTGTGATTTTGTATAAGTTGTCTACAAAGAGGATAACGTAACATGCATAGTATTTGTAGATACTACTACCATAATCAAAGTGGCAAATATTTAATTAGTTAGTACAAACATATCCCAAATTATACCTATTTCAATGACGAAACAAGTCCAAATAATTTATGCAATCTAGTAAATGACTTACTTCCAAAAGATATAGTAAAGTAAGTAGTATGCGCTTGAAGTGTACTACGTCTCCAACATAATTAATTTGTATCAATGGATATACTGAAACTTACAAATAACCTAATGTCGCCAGGTTTCATATTCTCCAAATCTGGACTACCAATACCGGTGGGGGTGCCAGTTGCCGATTGCAACTTACTTCCCAATAGTTTGGCAGGTACTTGATTATCATAACCACCAAATGTTTCGGCCCGTTTTGGTAAAATGGGTGACACATAAGTATCACTTTGATGTTCGCCCGCGGAACTCACGCTGCGCGACAAATTTGTACCAGTAGTGAACAGTGAACTAGCCAACTGACTTACTTCCTGTAAATAAGATTGATTTTTATTAACAAACAGGACTTGTAAAACATAAATCTTGGTATTTTTATTCAAATATATACTAGTAAAACAATAAATAAAATATATGTATGTGTAGTGAAATATAACGTGTTACTGATCAATCAAATTTATTGAAATATTGTTAAGTACGACAGAAATATTCTTTAGTAGGTTTGGTAATTTTAATAAAATAATTGAGATCATGATACACCATTAACCCTTTCAGAGGGCTCCCTATAAGATTTCTGTCCAATTGATTCAAGCATAAACAAACAACGAAAAAACAGAACAGTAAAAGAACAGAATTATGAAAAACACAACAAGGGAAAAACAGAAAAACTCATATTTACATTTGAATATACAATATAATAAACGTAAATAGTAACAAATAAAGTATTTTATTTAATTATTTTTTGTTCAGTCATTTATTTTTATGCGATAATCGCAGACTAGGGAAAGAATACGGCAAAACGTTTATTTTTAATTTTATTGTTTAACTATTTAAGTAATGGCATAGAACACTGATTTTAGTATAAATATAAATAGACTGGTTGTCTATAAATCCAACAACACCATGTTATAAATTTAAAATCAATTTAGAAATATAAACACTTCTACCATTTGAACCCTCTTACCACTAAACACTAAAATATTTGAGGTTCAAAAAATAAAAGAATAACATAACAGTTATAAATAACAATTTAAAAGTTGTGCTAGTGTAAAATAAATCTTTCTATGCAGATTTGAATATACTTACTCAAGAAATGAAAAAACTTCTTGCAACTGCATGACAGATTCTCAATTTAAATCTTTATTTTGTCTTCATACTGTCCTTTCGAATACTGATTAGACAAAGTTTGTTTGGATAATTAATTATTTAATTTTCTAACAACCAAAAAATGGAATTTTCTATGACTCTAAAAAGCAATAAATCTCTGTTATACCAAGGATAAGGGAATTCAAAGATATGAGAAACCTTGCAGTTTGTCACATGCAGTTATACTTAGTGCTACGAGTTATTTAAATTTTGGTGAAATCGTGAATGTGAATTCGACTATTTTCCAAAATAACAGGCTGATCAACCTTCCGCATATTTACTGTAGAGTGCAAACATATAATTTATTCGAAAGGTCAGTATTCATTTATTATTTACAAGGTGCACTATTTATAAGATTTTTTTCTCCCCCGTATTCATAAATATTTTTATAATCTTTGGTTATATTAACGATACACCTTATAAAAGCATTAGAAATATAACAGACAACTGATTTCAATTCTTAAATTTGAAGTGAAACGTATACTATTACTTTAATTTACATTCATTTAGTACTATGATATGACGTTTGATAGGGTAATTAATTTTTTTATTTTTTAACAGAAAAAAATGGAATTCTCTATGACAAAAAGGCAATAAATCTCTCTTGTAAGGATACGAGAATTCAAAATATAGAGAAAACGGGAGAGGAGTGGTTACGTGGAGATGCAGAGTTTTCTTTTCTACAAAGTGTACAGCGTTCTTAAAAATAGGAACCAAATATTATTGGGGACGTTCCACATCACTGGCACGATTTCAATCCGCAGAAAGCACAAGAAAATATTTTAAAGACCAAAATGTAAGAAGCTTTGAAGGCAGTTAAAGTTACTCCAAGGAATGTACTGGGGAATATTTTAATTGGAGTGAATAGGGACGTTTTAGAATAGTTACCGAAACAATCTTCACTAACGCGACGCCTTGCATAACACAAACAAACTGCTTATATTCCGAATCCAACTACGACTGAATTTTATATACTAGACAAATATATGGATCTTATTTTACACGACACAGGCGCCGATGATCCTGATAGAATTTTGGCAATTGGATGAAGAGTTGCTTTGAAACTTTATACGTGCCGTGCTAAGGTTGAAAATTTATTTCTACTCTGCATTTATTTCCTTTTACAAAAGAAATATTTAAAAACATACAGCCGAATGTTTGTCATTTTATCACAATTGGTGAAAATGAAACCAGACAAGGTACTTATAGATTTCGAGAAAGCTTGTATGTTTGCTGCACAAGTTGCTTTCCCACAGGCAGATGTAAAAGGGTGTTATTCCCACCTTACCGAAAGCGTAATTAGAAAAATTCACAGCCGTTAGCTTAAAACAGGTGTACGAATCTGACATTAACATGAAGCTGAAACTAAAATCTCTATCGGCTCTTTCGTTTGTTCCAATAGCAGATGTAAGAATTATATTTGACGACCTAGCCGCGACATTTCCGGATGAGGATAATTATAATGAATTTCTCACCTACTTTTTTCAACTTACTCCGAGGGAGCTGCTGGTAGATTACCTCAATTTCCCATTCGAATTTGGAAACATCATGAAAATGCTGCTGAGAAATGTCTGAAACTACAAACTGTTTCGACGGTTTTCAGAATGCCTTGAATTCAATCTTCCACTGTAGTTATCCCATTATACGGCATTTATTTGATGGTTTAAGACGAGATATAGTTTTCCAGGGGTTATAATTAGGCTATGCGCATATAGGTCGCTCAGAAGTGAGAAATAAAAATATGAAACTCTTAGTAATCAAGTGGCAATAGTTGTGTGCAAGGGTAAAAATATGAAAAAAATAAGTTAAGATTTCTACACCGAATGGCCAATCAATCTTCAATAGTATATTTGAGTCCTGTTTTCTTGTTTCTATTCTTTAAAAAAAATCAGAAAACCAAAATAATATTCAGTAAATAATTCCAGTAAGTAACAAAAATAATACTCATTATTTTATTAAATCTTTAGTAATAATGATAAAAGTCGGTGTTCGATTATTCAAGAAAATAAAATTAATTTATTTGTTATTTAAGTTCGTTATTTTGTTTAAACACATACATTCTGTCAGATATCCTAAATAAATTTCAATAAAAAATTCATTATAATTGTATTATGTAAACAAATATTTCTCTAGTTACTTCCTCAGTAGGTAAAAAATAAACACCATGTTTTTAATAAATTGAAATTAGACAAATGAAAATATGAGATTTTCTGTTTTTTCGTTGTTCTGATTTTCCATAGTTCTGTTTCTTTACTGTTCTCTTCTTTCGTTGTTCTGTTTTTCAGTGTTCTGTTTGTTCATGTTCTCTTTCTTAATGTTCCATCATTCATATAATCAATCATTCATCAGAACCGACAACCAAAATTAAATATTGTAAAACTTTTGGAATATTTTTAACACAAATTATTTTTAGAAAGTTTTTTGTGTTGTCTTTGTGAAGACAGTAATATTACGCCAAGATTTAATAAAAAATAAATTAGAATGGTATGCATTGATTCGTTAAAAATATTTCATATAAAATACAAAGATGTCAAATAACAATTTAAATTGTTCTTGCGGCGAAAAGTGAGTCACGCGGGCATGAGTACATGCCACCAAACCCATGCCTTTTTATCGCGAGACTAAAGACCACTCACAAATCTTAAACGCTTCACATCAGAAATTGTTGGCGAATTAAAAATTGTTCGTCACTGATAAGCAACAATGTAAACAACACTTTAGTGTCACACACTTTAGTGTCTCTTGGAATAAACATTCCCTTGTATTTATAATGGACCATATACATGGTGGCCATTCTGACACCATATTTAAAAAGATATTACATAATTTGAATATGTTACAGTTTCGTATGAACTAATGTCAAATGGAGCGTCACTACAGCGCTAACAATTGTCGTCGACGCTTCAACAATCTCGTACGACAGAGTCCTCAATCTAAAAGACAACAAAAGTACAACTAAATGAAACAACTGATGCTATGAAACAATGAAATGCAACCATAAATTAGCCTACTCAAAGGAAATGTCAAAACTTATTCTTGCAATGCATTTGGCACAGAAACAACTAATCATAACACGCCAAAAATGGGAAAAGAAGCAAACTGTGGTAAATGCATTAAAGTAAAAAATAAAAACATGCAGTGAATAAAAAGATAATTCAAAAAACTATTTATAAAAAGCAATTGAAATGATTTTAAACTGGTTTCAATTTCAAGTAACTTAATAAGGAACTTCAAATTGCATTTAAAAAACATATTCAATTCTGTTATGAACACTCGTCATACATTAATTGTTTTAAATATATTTTAAATAAAACACGCATTCATCAGGCAGTTAATATCCTACGAAGTAATAAATACTTTGTCACAAAGGAAATAAAAGCTAAACTGAAATATAAAGATAAACTAAAACAAAAATTCTAATCTTTGTAAAGTAATAAACAAAGATTGAGCCCAAAAACATATGTAATTGAATATTTTATAATTATTCCAACACAAATTGTTATTTTAACAAAGCACAATGCAATTCTTATTTTATCCTTACTAAAATTATTTTCTTGTATGGGATATATTCAAAAATATTAATTTAATACTAAAACTTGTTTTCTATTAACATTATTGTATTATTGGATGTTCTGTTTTGAATTGTATAACTTCCAAAACAAAAAGATCTTACGTATGCATGTCACTGACATAGAAATGACGGGGACGTCATTTAATCGTATGGGGGAAATGTCCCGTACGGAAAAATAATGGGTTGAATTAAATGTGATTTGCTAGAAGCAGGTTACTCATAAATTATATTTCAATAGATTTAAAATGCGTTCAAATTATATTGTATTAAAATAGTTCGTAGAAGTGCTGAGAATTCTAAGCACACATATTCAACAACAACTGTACCCGGGTAATCATTTGATTTTTCGCAGTAGAATTAGGAGGCTCTAGCTAGGGAAGATGCTGGGATGTTTAGAAAAAAATCATTTCAGGCGCTGGTTGGGGGCATTAAAAATAAGTTTGTCATAGACTTAGGAAGTATGCTATTCAAGTCGTTTTATTAAAAAGTTTCAATTTAAAATATAACTTACAGTCAGCAATCATGAGATCGCAAGATGAGACTCGAATGTAAGATTTTAAATTTAATTACTAATTATTATTTGGTGCAGGAGCTGATCAAAAGATTTAAATGTTTTATTTTATTTCCTCAAATATGCATCAGAATTGTTCCTTTAATTTTACATAAATATTTTAAGTATCATTATAACTCTAATTCTTTTTTCAATACAATCTACAATATTTTGGTAAACATGTCATATTTTGTTAATCATTATATTTTTTTAAATTAAAATATACTCTTTAATTGAACCCTAGTTGAGTTTAAATAATGTTTCAGGCACTTTGATCCACTGAGCAATTACCCCCCCGTCGCTACCCCTTAAGACAGTATTTGAACAAATTATAATACAGTACAAGTCAGTATAAAACAGTATTTAAGACAGTATTTTGAACTTACGTGTACTGCTGTAAGCACTTCTTTCCACATTTGGGCTGTATTCGCATTTTCATTTACCAAATGTCGATAGGAAGGAGGAGAAGGTGGTTCTATACCAGCAGCTGCTAACAGTTTAAGTTGTAATGACATCTTTTCTTCCAACAACAACGCTTGTTCCAAGTCCTTTTGTCTCAATAAACCTGAAAACATAGTTTAATACATTCGTTTGATCAGCATTACGAAGTATTCAACAAATAATGTACAATAAAAATTCTAGATGTTTATTAAGAAACGATTATAATTTCTTGAAAACATGCATAATGTTTATACTAAATAAATATGAATAATTGTATTCAATCAAACATTTTACAATATCAGATATTACAGATACAGAAATGTAAGATAGTTCATAAAATGTCATGTAAACAGTATCATTTATCAGTACAAAGTATTTATTTAATTTTCGGAAAAACTAAAAATAATCTGCAATGAAAGTTGAAGTATAATGAATCAAAACAAAATACAATGAACAAAAATTATGTCTGAAAATTTATGGACGACAACAAATAACTAACGTTTTAATAATAAATAAAAAAAACATTACAAAAAACAAACCGAAAAGTCGAAACACATATGTATAAAAAAAACTTTCAAGCCAGATATATATATATATATATATATATATATATATATATATATAAATGCAGTCGTAAGATGTATACAATGTTAAAAAAGTAGACAAATAAGATTTCATAAAGTATAAATGTTTTCGTCAAAAGAATTATGGGCGTCAGTATGTTAACTTTCTTTACAATAGTGGAATGTGGCATCTGATTGTTTAATATTAAAGAAAAATACTAATATCTCAGAAAAACTGTTAATAGATCTGTATACTATAATAGAACACTCCGCATACTTTAAACAAACAGCTAAGAACGAAATTATAAAAAATAAAAGATCTCTTAACGTTCCAGTATATGACGGACTCAGGATAAAGGACGTAAAAGATATGAATTCGTTTTATCAAAATCTACTGCAAAGCATATCAACAAAGCCACCAATCGTCATTTTCATCAATCGTTCACTCTCATCCGTAACCACTTTTCTCTCAAACTTCGTCATATTTTTAAATCCAGCCACCCAGCATATATACCTGTCACATTCCTGCAATACAATCTCATTCGGTATCGATCTCTCTACTCCTATTATTCTTTTCACTTATCCTATTTGCACTCTTTCTATTTTTTCTCTGTCACCTACGCCCAAACTTCAGCCCCATACATCAATATTTTTCTAACAATAATATTCATCCTCATTATTATCGATCCCACAATTTTCTCTTCCCACACTCATCTCATTCTTCCCATTGTATTCCTCACTTTCTTAACAACCATTTCAACATGTTCCCTGCAAGTCCCATGCTGTGCAACATGTATGCAAAATATTTGTATCTTTTCATCGTTTCTATTTTCTCTCCTTCAATTTCAAACTTATCTTTTTTATTTTCCCTCCCTCTTTTCGTGTACATCATCACTTTTGTCCTCTCCACATTTGGTTCTAACCCCTTTCTTTCCATGTAACATTTCACTCTCTATCACATCCACCATTTTTTTCCTACTGCCTGCCAAACGTTCTATATCATCCGCATAACTTCGTCCATATCCTTCCTTTCCCTATATTTACACCCCCCGATTGCCCATTTCTTAGCATCCTTTCCAAATCCGCCATGTAAATGTTAAACAAATTTCCACTCATTGGACAACCTTGCCTTACGGCCCTATTTTTTATTATTTTCGTTCCATCATATCATCCCTATCGTCTTATCATCCCTATCATTCTTCCAGCTATTCTCAGTTGTCCCATTTTCTCCCCCAATATCTCTTATCAATTTATCAAAGCAGGCCAACCACTTTAGGCCAACAAACAACATACATAATTTTCTCCTAATTCATTACATAATTTATTGTCACATGTTGTCTGCTGTTCCCCTACCCTTCACAAACCCTGTCTGCGTCTTGGATAAAACACCCTTCAACCTTAATTATTCTCGCAACCAATCCACATCAATGTAGTACCCGTACTTTAACAAAGACATCGAGGTGCTTGAAAAGGTCCAAAGGAAAGCAACTAAGATTCCAGGTTCTCTCAAAAATCTACCATTCGAAGAGCGGCTTTCAACATTAAAACTATCCACCCTATTGGAACGCAGAAATAGAGGCGATCTAATTGAAACCCTCAAGAACCTTAATGGTTGCTACACTTGAAACTCAGAGGATCTCTTTATAAAAATCACGAACTCTCATTGGGCGGTCACAAGCTGAAATTAAAAACACAGAACGATGCAGCGGGAAGCCATAGAAATACTTTATCAGCAACAGAGTCGTTCCTCTCTGGAACTTGAGGCGAGCACAAAAACATGTTTAAGAAGAAACTAAATTTTAAAAAGTGTTAAAAGAAAGTGTGTGTTCTCGTAATTGCAGTTCTTATCAATTCCAAGTTG
>WYDF02053861.1:0-12004 GCA_009867245.2 Adranes taylori
ATCTATCCAATTGTTTAGACAAGCTGCTAATAAAATTCGAATCGCCATATTAATAGCCAACGTCCATAAGGGATAGGCCAATGGAAGAAGAAGAAGATCTCTACATTCCTGAAGCGTGCTTCTGTGGTTCCAAACCCCAAACGGAAACCAAATTGCTCCTCTCCTACATATTGCTCTCATTTTGTATATATTCTTTGATGATTCTTAAAGCTATCTTTAGTAGATGACTCATGAAAGTAATCAATGGATACTGTGAGCACTTGTTTGCTCCATTCTTCTTAGGTTCCGGAATAAATATAGATTGAACACAGTCGCGTGGCATACATCCTGTGTAACAAATTTAATTTGGAATGTTATTAAGAGGTTGAGGCTTTTATCTTGTAATAGTTTAAGCATCTCAGTATTGATATTATTCGCGTCTGGAGCTCAACTTGTTTAGATAGTTTTGTTCTGTGTTTCACCTCGGATATAAGAATTATCATTGGTTGGTTTTGTTGGGCTATCTGTCTTGATTTTGGTTCTATTCTGCCACCATTAGATTGTTTCATCATAATGTTTCAATTTCCTCTGATTCAATTGATTATTGTTATTATCTGCGATTATTATCCGTGACTTTGTTGATAAATTTTTTATTGTTCTAATTATGTCTTTAATTTTTTGTGTACGGAATAATTTCATCTTTTTTGCAGTTGTCCGAGTTCTTGACAGCGTTTCTCCATACAAACCTTCTTTACCTCATGTAATTTTTTTGTGGATTTCTTTTTATTTGTTATTGTGTTTGTATGAGTATTTTCTTTCTTTGTCCTGGAAATATGAAAACTCTCTTTAGTCATTCATTGCTGTTTTTCTCTCTGCTGTTGAAATCCCACTTCACTTTTTTGCGCCTCGTTTTTAAAAGATTGCCAGGGTCATGGACGTACGCAGGTTTTAGCTGGCTATTAGATTAAGGAGGAGTGCGGCATTTGTCATGATGCATTCTCCATCTTATACTACTCAGAATGCTTTTGCACGGAGGAGATTAATAAATGGGGGTGGGGGGCAGCTAAAATAAAGGGCGTATTATTCAATGCCTATACGGATGTATGTGTGTATATATTCTAGCTTCTCCTAAACTACTTATGGGCCCAGTTGTTTATTTTCATATTTTACTAAATCCAATACCATTTTTACTTTAGCTTAATTCCGTTTTTGCACTATAAGCGACACATACAGTCTTTTATATTTTGGATCTATAAAAGAACATTCAAATAAACTTTATTGTATAGGATACCTAAAGCTCCTTGGATTTTATTTGAAATATTTTTTTCTACAATCACAATTTAACATGTTGCAGTATCTGAATTTTAAATAAAATGGCTGTTTGAATTTTACTAACCCCCTCCACTAATTTTGCCATTGATTAGTGTTTTAAATAAATGTTTGTAAATACACGTAATGTTTGCTATTGTAACGTTGTTGAACAGAAATGTTATTAATAACTACAAAATATTAAATCCAAGGCATCTGTTGAAGCCGCTGTCGCAAATATGTATTTCTATGTTACTCTCTTATTATTCCAAACAACCCAATCTGTTATCCCAATCTAATTGAATTTAATAGATATATTATAATAAGGTATATCAATCTTTGCTTTATGCAATGCGTAATAAAAGTTTTGACAGTATATGAAAGATGGGGTGGCGATCTCGTCCATGAATTTATTTATTAATATTGATGACAAATCAAGGACCATTATACTAAAATATAACTAATAAAGATGGTTTATGTTAATATATTAAACACTGTTTCATTAAATAATAAATAAATAATCAAATTATATACAAAATCATAAAATATATTGTGATGTCTGAAGACAGTGAAAATATTTTTTCAACTGTTCGTAATGGAGTATTTAGTGAATTTAGTATGAAACAATCGCCGTCAATCTATTTGAAATTTAAGTCGTGGTTTCTTCAAAGCGATGAGGATGAAGAACCGGAAATGATTCAAGGGCTTCCTGTTAAATTTAAGGTTAGACGTTGGTTTGTGATTAGTTTTTAACACATTTAGTTTTCCTATATAAATGGTGGATTTTATAAATGTCATCTACGAACAGAAATATTCATGAGCATTATACACGCAGTAAAGACCAACTAAGAAGAGAAAGACAAAGATGAACTATGGCACAATTTGGAACATGTAAGAGTTATAGAGAATCTGAAATCTACGAATAGCTTGAATAGATTCAAACAGAAGTACCTAATGTGTCTGCTTCATGAACCTGATGATTTATGTATCTTTATATAAATAAGTGATAACTTCAGTTCCTGTCCGTTACACTCGGTAGCGCGTACTATGACCGCCGCGAGTTAGCTGAGCCGAAAATATCTGCTCTTGGGTCTTGGCCGGATTGGTATTTTATTCGATTGTTTTTTTTTTATCACCCAGGGCTATCTGCGAATTACCGCTCCACAGCACTGCAGCCAAACGGCTTATTGTACTTTCCCTGATCATTCCAGGATGGTCGTTCCACATGGCTATCCTATAAAGCGTTTGCTGTGTTGATTTCCCGCTGAAGTCTATGTGTTTATGATTGGTCCAGTCTCTTATAGCTTCTCTAATGGAACTTGTTGGAATTCCCAAAGCCGGCTCCAAGCCAATGAATAGTGTGCTGGATGCCTTATTTGCTAGTGCATCAGCTATCTCGTTGCCTACAATGGTCCTATGACCTGGTGCCCATACCAGTCTAACTGAGTTCCGCATAGGTAGTCCGCACAGTGCATTTATGCATTCGTTCGTCAGGCCAGACACGTTTCTGGCATTGTTAAGCGCCTGAAGTGCTCCCAGACTGTCACTATATCTCCTTTTTATGTTTTCCTGAACGCAATAGAGAATTGCATATATTTCGGCCTGAAAGACTAGCAAATCTGCCTAAAGAATAGGACATTCTGCATTTCTGTCGCTTTCCTGAATTCTGCATTTCTGCTCGTTATATTCCTGACCCTATATTTCCAAAAGCACTCGAATCGTCAGTGAACCAGACTAGATCATATTCCAGAAAGACAGGAGGATCTTCTCTCCACAAACCTGAGTCTATGATGACCTCATTGTTTCTGTGTATATTGTAGACTGTAGATATACAGTCCGATTTCATTTCAAGTATTTCATCCTCTATAATCTTAGTGTCTATTTTCTTTGCCAAATTAGGTCTGTTAGTTTTTAGCCGATGGAGTGCCGATTCCGCCTCTGCTTGTATGATCAATTGTAGTGACAGAAGATCTAGCAGCACATCAAGCGCCACCGTCGGAGTCGTTCTTATAGTTCTTGTTATAGCAAGACATGCCGTTCTTTGTATGGAGGACAGTTTGCCTGTAGTGTATTTTTCACACCAGTGCTCCGTCAGTTATGGATTGCCTAATAACCGACTTGTACTGCCAGTGCACCAAGCAGCCAGTGTAGTCAGTTTCAAGCCGCCATGCAGTCCCAAACATATGTCTTATAACTACGAAATATATAACCGTTCTGTCTATAGTTCTATCAATTTGCAGGTTCCAAGTGAGTTTGGAATCAAGTATGACTCCAAGGTACTTTACTTCCCCCTGCAGTGATATTTGTGTCCCATGAAGTT
This sequence comes from Adranes taylori, assembly GCA_009867245.2. Classification (NCBI taxonomy): domain Eukaryota; kingdom Metazoa; phylum Arthropoda; class Insecta; order Coleoptera; family Staphylinidae; genus Adranes; species Adranes taylori. The sequence goes on from WYDF02053861.1 coordinate 3,608, forward strand.
CTAGACTGTCTAAGCCGTCCAGATTCCTTCTTCTGGTAAACGGTACAACCGAAGTTGTGTTAATATATGTTTATCAATTTTTTTTTAATTACTGGCATACGCTACGTTGTCTGGAAGCGTGTTCCACTATTCTGAATTTCACTATTCTGAAATGAAAAACTTTCTTGGATGTTTTTTGCTTTTTTCTTTCTAGCTTGATTTTGTTGTCACATAGATGACTTTTCGAGCTACGCTTGAAAATGTCGATAAATTTTCCCGAGTGATTTCTTGTACGAAAGTATCTTGTTCGTTTCGCTAACGTCGCCGCAAATTTAAAGCCAATCTTTTCTAAAGCGGCAAGGAAACTCATATTTTTATTCTAGTGCATATGTTTGTATATGGATTGTATGTACAAAGCACGTTCATGTACAAGGCAATGTCTTATACAAATTGAAGAGGGAATTGGGAAAATGAATGAAATGAGAGGATAAAGGAAAATTGATGGGAATGTGTCTACTTGCCAACAGTTTTCGTGTTGAAATAAACTCGAAAACTGGGTCAATGTTATATCAGCGTGAAAGACGACCTGAGTGCAACTGTTTTATGAGATCGTTACATGTTTATACTCGTATGTTAAGAAGGTAAAGCAAAAATGTTTAAAGCGACTATTGTGTTCAATTTGTTTCGTGGTTATAGACTTAACGATTATGGCGCTATTTTTTGATATTTCTACGACTATTTAGGAGAAATTAATATGTATGTATATCAATATATTACGTGTGCAATAGATTTTATTGTAGTTATTTGGAAGCATATTAACGAGGTACTTAATCATAATAGAGTTTTAAGACATTAGCAAGTAGTTAAGTAAACAAATCAATATCAATTAATTAAATTGTATAACGATGTCATCAGTGAGGGGAGAACTAGTGGACTTAAACTTATAAAATTTTGACAAAAAGACAAAAAGCCAAGAAATTACCAAATTTATCGTTTGCATATTGGAATCATCACTCCATTCAACCTGCTACAGTTTTATGTTATAAAACCTTTTCTCGCATTATCTGAAATGTCTTTTGAATGGTATTTTTAAGATAATTGCCCAGTGATTATTGCAGGTTGAAAATGTTCGCTTTTTGGAAAGATATTCGAAAACACCTGGTGAGGGTTCTCTACACGTGACCAGCACTTCATTGGTCTTTATTGATCATGATGCTAAGAACGAAACCTGGGTAAGAGAAAAATTAAAGTAGTGGTTAATATATTTGTTCAATATTTTTTAACATCTATGAATTTCTGTTTATAAAGCTTATTTATAACTTAAAGCTGCTTTAACCCACATGAAAATAGATTTATATTTTAAATTTCATAAGTCAGTTTCATTTAATCCATTTTCAAAGGACTGCAAAACTTAGGAAGTATTTGATTTTCTATCTGTTACAATATTACATAGTGTATTTCTTACCGTAAGTAAGGCGTAAGTAAATCACCTATCTTTTACCCCTGGCCGTCTTAGAAATATACGCCAATTAAAGCCAAATAAATAATAAATGGTAGAATATTAATTTTAAATTTAATTGAATAGATTCTCTATACACATATCGGTTCAGTCGAAAAACTGCCTTTAACCACAATGGGTTCACCTCTATTGATTCGCTGCAAAACATTTCGATCAGTCACTTTGGTAATACCGCGCGAACGTAAATGTCACGATCTTTACGTGATTCTGCAAAAAGTTTCTCAGCCGGAAAATGTCGAAGATCTCTACTGTTTTTCATATCATCCATCCGAGCAAGATAAATTGATTCCACAACAATGTGGATGGACGTTCCATGATTTGGAAGATGAATATCGACGAATGGGTGTACCGAATGAACATTGGGTGGCTACTAACTTGAATAAAGATTATGAGGTAAGTGTCTGTAGTATATATATTTTGCCTGTATAATAATAAAATGTCGTCCTCTAAATAATCGATGTTTTGAGAATTGTGTCACTAGACAGATAAAGTTTAAATGATTTTCGAAATAGACAAATTAATTATAATATTCAACAGTATTTATGTTTAGAATGTCTTTTAGCTTTAAGTTTTTGCATGATCTTGTCTAGTTATTTACCGTGAATAAAATATACAGACATATCGTAATTAGAGTGTTCCTTCATCACAAAAATGTGAACTGTTTCTCTCTGAGCTGCACAAATTGACTGAACCTTGTCTCAATTGTCTCAATCTCGAAGGAAATTAATAATTATACCAAAATTATATCTCGTGGTCTTTTGCTAATTGTTTGTTTCATAATGTGTTCACAATGCTATTATATTGAGTTGATTTCACTATATGCATAGTTAGAAATTAGTAATAATTTTTGTTTTAAATTATTTTTAACTTTTTCAGCTATGTGATACGTACCCGCGACATTTATTTGTACCAGCAGCTTGTAGTACTTCTATTCTACTCGGCAGTAGTCGCTTCCGATCGAAAGGCCGCCTTCCTGCTTTAGCATACTATTTTCGGCAATCGGGTGCTGCTCTCGCACGATGTAGTCAACCATTGAGTGGTTTCAGTGCTCGTTGCGTTGAAGACGAACTCTTATTACAACATATCTTAGCTGTCAATCCTAATAGCAAAAGTAATGACGAATAACATTTTTTTTTCTGCTAATTCTTATAACATTTTAAATATTTCAGTTTCAAAAGACAATAGCCAATTACATCAGCCACAAATGTATGTGGTGGATACGCGACCAAAAATCAATGCGATGGCGAATCGAGCTGCTGGAAAAGGTTATGAAAATGAAGCCTTTTATGAGAATATTAAATTTCATTTCTTCGGAATTGAAAATATACATGTGATGCGAAATAGTTTGGCTAAAATCGTTGAAAGTAAGTTTAACTTCTTCATTATCAGTGTTTATTTTTATTTTCCGTGTATGATTTTTTGATTTACGTTATGAATTCCTAATAAAATTCTAATTACTGTAAACCTACCGTGGTTTTAAAAATTATTTAAGTTGAGAATTTTGAGTAATTGTCTTCTCATATTTGTGAATAATTTCTAAAGAAAATATTAGTTCTTGTCTATATGTATTATAATTGGTTGAGGCTAGACATAACACATCGATATGGGACGTACTTACACCAGTAATAAAGTTTTAAATATATTGATTAGACTTATTAATTTGCTCAATTTTAAAGGAATTGGATACTTTTTATATATACCGTTGCGTGCGTTAAAATTTGAATATAAAAAAAACTGGGCGATATCATTTGTTAATGGAAAGGAATTATTTTTTAGAGAAAAGATTTCTTGGAAAGATAAAATGTGTATGTAGCTTTATACATTTGTAATTTATATAGAAATGCGTAAATTGTATAGAAATAAAAACCGGAAGGTTGTCGGTCTTTTTCTACCACATGCATTTGTTTATACGTACTGATTCTCTGATTTGAACTGGCTGTAGTCTATTCTTTTGAAAGTAGAACCCTTGTAAATCCCAGAATTTCATTGACTTAGATTTACACGTACACGTTTGACGTTACAGATGCATCAGGATGCTTCCTTGATTGAAATCTGCTAAACAAATCCTAGATTGTAATACGAAATTAGCTATCATATCAGGAGGACTAACTTCATAAATACAAACTTCCAAAGTACTTTAGGTGACCTCAAAGGGAATCCTGAAACGAACAACAATTACGTTTGTGAATGGTCTGGATATCCTGGATCAAAGTCCGTGGAAACGCTTGAGTGCAATTTTTGTTTTGAAATGTGGTATGGATCTTCAGTTCCCTAGAAGGAACTGAAGATCATTTTCTTCATAAAAATGAAGATTCCCATTTTGATGGCGAGTTCAATGAATGCATTGAAGGAAAAACTCCCGACGACATCGTTGCTAATGATTAAATAGTAATAATTGTTACATTACTTTAAGTTTGAAATTTTTGAAAAATTATGTTAAATTTGACGTAAATTGTATTTTTTTAACTTTAATGTCACGAAAATTTTCTTTTATTTTGTGGGTGCTTCTTACCGACAATACAGTTTTACTAGGTAAATAAAACCTTTATTGGCATAAAAACTAATACAAAATTTCTTATTTTAAACATTCTTCATACAATATGCTATCTTAATTAAAAGGTAATAAATCAAATTTGGCCCACATCTTTTTCACTCTAAGATATCCTTACGCGCCCAAGCTTTCTTAACAAAACATCTGGTCGATTAATTCTGCATAGTCAAAATTATTTTTGGGTTTAAATAATTATTATTGTACATGGCAAGTCATGTTTAATTCTGGCTTTTTTTTTTACTTTGTATGTAATAAGCATGCGAACAAAAGAATGCAACAATGAATAGTTTCCTATCTGGCCTGGAATCGAGTGGATGGCTACGGCATATCAAAGCGATTCTTGATACATCCAAATTTATCGCTCAAACTCTTGAGGATGGGATTAGTGTTGTTGTACATTGTTCGGATGGTTGGGATCGTACCGCCCAAGTTTGTTCATTAGCCTCAATTTTATTAGATCCATATTATCGTACCATCACCGGGTATCAGGTTATTAATATTTTATTATGTGAAATATTCTTTATTGCAAATACAATGATATTTAGGCTCTAATTGAGAAAGACTGGTTGGCATTTGGCCATAAATTTACCGATCGGTGCGGTCACGTTCAACAGAACGATGTTCGTGAAATATCACCAGTTTTCACACAGCTATTGGATGCTACATGGCAATTGATGCAGATTCATCCTCAAAGATTTCAATTCAACGAACTATTTCTTATTACATTACATGATGATGTCCATTCAAGTAAATATGGTACATTTGTTGGGAATTGCGAAAAAGATCGCGTTGATCTCAAGTTAGTTTATTAATAATCAATATGGTATTTCGTAAAAATGAGGGTGGGTTATTTACTTTTAGGTTAGTTGACAGAACATATTCTTTATGGGGTTATATGGCGAATCATGTTAATGAATATCTTAATCCACTTTACGATCCACAATCATTTGCGAGTGATGGACGCAATGCGATTTTACGACCGGATCTTGTACCGCAAAATATTCGCTTTTGGCGCGAAATGTATTGTCGGTATGATAGTGGCGTACATCCGCGTGAATCAATTAATGATTCGTTATCAGTCATTTGCGAACATACCTCATCGATGGAGGAACATTTTAGGTATTTAAGTAAGGTATGTTAGAACTATATTTTTGATTTGCTTTATTTTCTATTTTTATTCGGAAAATATAATTGTTTTCATTAAACACGTGTTTACTGAACATTAAATGATTTGAAATTAATTCTCTGTCATCAGAGGAGGGTTTTAAGCATTTCAGACAGATAAGTTTCACACGGGCTCAGCATGAAATGTTTTGCCTAACAATGGGAGTATCTTTTACGTGATATATCTTTTTCTATTCAATATAAGCTCCTGAATACATTTATTCCAACGTTTTTCCGTTTTCCAATCATTAAATTATTTTAGTTAGTAGTTAGCTGACCAGATTCTATCGTTTTGGTTGTTGTTCTCTTGCTCCACGACCAACAGTTTCTCGTCACTGAAGAAAATTTGTTCGCATCTCTGATCTGCATCCCCACATAGCAGTTCATTGCTTTCTTTAAATAGATTTAAACAGCATTGTGGCTAAGCAGCTACTTTCTTGTGGCTAAGCAGCTAGCCCTTTACGATTTTTTTAGGTGACAATAAGTTCCCTATCTTGACATAGTGAATACTGTCGGCATACAGTTTGCCACATTTTTATAAGCGGAATGCTGTTATGTGCTTTATGGAGATCGATGTATATCAGTGAATCTCGAAGTAATGGGCTAAACGTTTTCACTTATTTGTCTAATACGGAAGATACGATCTATGTAAAATTTTGCCGGACTGAATCTGCCCTGCTTTTCTATCTCATTACTTCTTTATATATTCCGGTTTTCATGATTTTTCCATAGATTTTACAAATAAAACTTGAGACAGTTATGCCGTATAATTTGCGCAGATATTGTTATTGCCTTCTTACAATGTACCCTCTTTAAAGAGAGTAGTAAGAGATGATCGATTCTAAAGCGCCACTCAGTCCCCGAGACCTTACGTTAACTCATTCTAAACGAAAAATCAAGATGGCGCTGACATTACCATTGACAGTTCATTTGGTAATGTTCTCAAAACTTGACTGCTGTCATTTGAAAAATCAATATGGCGGTCGGCGTATCATTTCTGGTTGTCCAAATTTGGGGGCGCGAAATTGAAATTTTGAGGTTATGTTCAAACTATATGTGGGGTCTAATATAAATAGTCGTACGTATTTGCGTTTGATAACCAAGATGGTGTATCATTTAAATTTTGAGGTTATGTAATCAAAAAATAACTAGATTTGTAACTAGATTTAAAACAAAAAATAACTAGATTTGTCACTAGATGACTTAACTATAATGTTTTCAGATAACCGATTTTAGTCAAATAAAATGCAAAATGATAGACAAATAAGTATAATATTTACAATACATTAAATATAATCCAATAAAATATAATACAATACAATTTAATGCAATACAATAAAAAACTAAACGTCTTCTTCTTCTTCAATATCCAAATTGTCAATTGAGGTCTCAGATGAAATAGAAGTAGGAATATTATAATGTCCCCAAGCTAATGTGGATATTCTATCAGAACAAATATACCTCTTATCATCATAAGGAGGCAGGACAAGTTTATTTTGAGTCTGAGTAAAGATATCGTGACCTATAGATCGAAAAGTTAATTGAGGTTTGCGAAGTAATGCTTTTTGAAAAAAAAACAAATTCGAAAATCTTCAAAAGAAATATTGTTTTTAACAACATTCTTTTTAATGCCTTTAACTTTTTTTGTTATCGAAGTCTCAACAATCTGGCAATACATTTTCGATCGCAAACCTAAAAATGCATACATCACATATTACCTGCATATTCGTCTTTCATTAGACCAGGAACTGCCTTATTAAGGAGCGGAATTTGGTAAGGATTGGTTGGAGATAAATTGGAAGTATCGAAACGTTCAATATTTAACTTCAAATCATTACATAAGTTATCGGTCTGAATATGCAATGTAAAGGAATCAGTATCCATATAACATAGCTTTACGTTGGATCCATACATGGGTTTGATAAATTTGTAATAGAAATCATACATGGGCAATTTTGAAAGTTCTAATACGGTAAATCCAATATAAATTGGTTTGTCGTAAAAGTACTTGACTGGAGATAAATGGATTGCATCAAGATCAGAAAAAATTGCCATATCTCTAAAATTCAATTTTGCGATTACACTGCGAGCTCCACGATGATGACCTTCATCTTCCCATAATGTTACGAGTCTAATATCTTTGCGCTTTTCAATATTTTCAATAAATTTACCAAAAATCGCTTTATTCATGAGTTTATAAAAATCTTTTTCGAAACTATTTGCAGCAGCCTGACGCATCGTGGTATTTATTGAAATATATTGTTCTAACCATTTCGATTGTTTGAAACGTAAAACTCTATGCATTTTAGTCAATTTCAATCCATGTTCAATTGCTTTCTGCACTATACGATAATGAGCAACATATTTTATTTTTCTGAAGATTGGAAATCAGTTTTGAGTGTTTGAATTTCGATATGGGTGGAACCATTGTCAGCAACGAAGAGTAAATCGTTATGATCATCATGTATTCCTTTTCGATATTCAAGATCAATTTCCAAGATGTATCCAACTGGAGAATCCGGAGAAACGTTCAAAATATCTAAATTTTCAATTTCTGCTTGTTATAAAAATTCAAAGTTACCATACGGTAAAGGTTGTGGTAGGGCCCAACCATATAAATTGTTCGCATCCCAATATCCAAGATACGATGTATGTTTCGAAGCATCATAATTATTAATAATAATAATAATATATGTTTATTTGACTAATTTGTCGTACAAATATAATAATACAAATAAATAATGTGCGTACAAATTATTCAAAACGTCAAGATAGATACAGTATTTAAAAATATATATATTAAAGGGCTGTAAAAATTGCAAGAAATTGCAGAAGGGCTGAACACCACTGTGAATACTATATGTAAAGACTCTTCCAATGTTTAGAGTCTTTTTTGCACAGATACTTAAAGGGTTATTTTTTTATATATGGGCACACTTGTGATACCAGGTTTTATATTGGTTGGGAGAGCATTTATGAATCGCAGCGCTGCATAAGACAGATGCTTTTTAGTTGATGAAAGCCTGTGAGAAGTGTGCAGCAGAGCAACGTTTCTTGTACTGTGCGAATGCCGCTCTTATGAAACAATCAAATTTTTTGAATATTTCCCGAGGTAGCATATTTTACTATATGTTCCTATGTTTTAACAACTCTAAGATATATTTCTAATTTTTATACAAAAATG
>WYDF02053872.1:0-12004 GCA_009867245.2 Adranes taylori
TTTGTAATATTCGTCATGAGCCAGTGCATGGCGTCAACTGTGCTTCTGCCTTGTCGGAATCCAAATTGGCTTTCAGTTTGGCTTTCCAAATTGGCTTACACATGTATTAAAAGAAAGTGCGCGGTCGCGTAATTGCAGCGAACGCGCACTTATCAACTCCGAGTTGTCTACATTGCAATGTCAATAATAATAATTAATTTCTGAATTTATTCTTGTCACTAATTTATATTCTATGTTAAAACTTACTAACTAATGAATTGTTTAATGTTTCTTGGTAGTTATTTTATTTACTTGAGAATTGGCATTATTTATCGTATGCTTTTAGTTATTTATAAGAATATATTAAATAAAAATAATATTGAATTTCATTATTAATGTGTTGAGCTGACCCGATTTAATTCTAAATTATCCAATTAACTATATTGAGAAAATAAATTATTAAAATTATCTTTTCAGTCTCTTTAAAATAGTTGGGTGGGTTTAATCAGTAATTAGATTTTTTCTCAAGTAAAAACTCTCACTACATAGTTACGAAAAAACAACGTAATAATATAAACTATCAACAAATCATAAAACATTTAGTCAATATATAAACATCATTGCCTCAAATAAATCGGAAGCTTTAGAAAATAAAGAGAATGATTATATAATACTCACGTATTATTTGCTAAGTTTTGTAGACAACCTTCAATAAATTTCATTCGAATAACACGATCCGTATTGTAACATAATAAATTACATAACGTCTTCTCAGCTTCTAAAGCTAAACCTTCACCCAGTTGACTAATTTTATCATCCTAAAAATTTATTAGAAATATTTTATTCACAAAATGTACACTTATCTTCAATATCAAAATAGAAATTAAAATAACAACAATTCAATGCCTCACATGCGCAAAGATATCTTGCGCTGCCTAGCTTTCATCTTGTCACAGCCTACACTAGTTTCTGCAGGTTGTAGCTCAATTTTCTTTATAAGTTGCCCTCAGAAATGCACTCTTAACAAGCTGGTAATTGTTTTAATATTCTTCTTACCAAATTTCAGCAAATCTGAAGTTTTGGGTTTCAATCCATGTGTTGTTGAATGTTGACTTCGCCCAGAGTATTCCCATAACCGGCACTGGACCAGTGAAATTTGTGCTAGATGCTTTCTTTAGTAGTGCATATAGTATTTTAAAATGCCCCTGTGTCCTGATGCCCATACCAGCGTTACTGAATTGATCATAGCCAGTTTCTGAGAAAATTCTAACCTTATTACGCTTGTATGATCAATTTTAATGACGGAAAATCCAACAGAATCGCAAGCGCCCCAATTAGAGTCGTTTTCAAGCTCCGTAATTATATGTGATTATAAATTGAAATAAATAAATAAGTTTAGCGTTCAGTGATAAAACTTTAGAAACCATTCCACAGTTGAAATTCGTAGGTCCGTTATTTAATAATAATAACTCTAAATATTGATCATATAGATCAGATTACGGCTCCCGCCGCGTGTAGGTCTTGTAAGCGTTACTTAAAATACGTCGGATATGTAAGCTGTGTAAAGTGTTAAAAGAAATATCATAGTGTTTCTGAAAATATAACAATATAAAAAATTGTTGAAATGAAAGCAAATAGTGAAACTGAAAAATGATGGTGTAATCTGTGCATAAAGATAGTAAAGTTATGTCCCATGAAATTATACCACAAGAAAATGTAAACAAAATAAATGTACCACCAAGAGTCTGAATACCCTTTAAAGGCTTCGACATCAGTTCCAACTCATTAAACATTGATAGTATTGTTGAAACTGAAATACGGAGGTAAGTAAAATTAAATCTTGTGGTAATATTACAGAAATGAATCAACAAAATCTACAATTAGAAAACGCATACTTAAAAAAAAAACCTTTAACAGTTATTTAATCCAAAAAACAAACTTCTTTAGGACCAAAATCAGCTTTTGCAAGTATACAATAACTGCTTAAAATTAATTCTAGAATGCAATCAGTATGTAGGTGAAACAAGTAGAACAAAAGCAAAAACAAAAATAACAGCGTTTCCAATAATAAGCAGCATAAACCACCACGTAATAAAAACAAGCAACAATAAGTAAATCATTGACAACAGATAGGTCAATATCAAAAAATGATAATGTGTGGTTCAAGAATATTTCTCCAGATGAAATAATGGAGAATTGCGGAACCGCCCAAGTCAAAGGAAACTAACAAATTGTTCAAAATAACATATGTCGAATACGAATAAATAAACCCACAACAGAAGGTAATACATAAAATATTTCTATAAAATGTATTTCGAGAATTGGACACTTGTATGTCTCTAGACTAAATCAAGATAAAATTCTCACTGCAGAAATGCTTCAAGTGTTCGAAAAGAGGGCACATAGAAAGGGAATGCACAGAACGCTCCAAAGAAAATGAATGCTACAAATGTGGCAGGGCGGGTCATGTAATGAAAAACTGCCCAACCAAGGAAAATAATATCACCAGCTAACCTAGAACAAACAGAAGCACTAATAAAAACAGACCAGCTCTAAAGAAGACAAACACACAGAACAGACGACAAACAAAACCCAAAAAACAAAGCGGGACAAGGGATATAGAGAACCAACACGAAAATAGTGCAAATAAATTTGAACAATAGTAAACTGGCACACGCTTACTAATACAAAATGTTCTAGAAGAAAAAACAGACATCACAATAATATGCAAACCAAATAGAACATTCGGATCGGAATGCGTGCTAGACAACACAGACAGGGCAGGAATTTGGTTTTGCAATAGACAGGTGCTACGATCAGCACACAGCATAAAGAAAGAAAATGGCTGGATTGCAATTACATGCAAGAGCACAAGACTATAGAGTATAAACGCATCACCCAATGAACCAAACGAAAACGTCACACAATATTAACATAATTAGAAGACGACGTAAGGAGAAACGAGGGTCTAGGTATACTCATTGGCAGAGACTTTAATGCGAAAGTCCCGGACTAAGGAGTAACCCGTACTGATGCAAAAGAGATAGAACTGTCGAAGATTTAAGAAATTATCTAATAGAAAAACAATTTACCAACATTAAGTGCATTAAAATCCAATAAACACCCGAACGAGTATGCATCATTCAAAGTGTCAATAAATTTAGAAGAACTTGAAAAAACAAAGAACCCAATCACCTGACCGAGGGAAGTATGCATCTAAGCCCTTTTTTATACAGAATAGCGAATAGAACAAATTAAATAATACGTTCTCTAAAAAAACCTAATCAATAAACATAAACAAATATATTTTAATATAAAAGTTCAATATACCAACCTAGATTCTCTTTTGTCTAAGTTCAACGAACTCCTTGCAGTAGTAAATGTGGACCAACCCCAAATCTTAATAATAACTGAAACATGGCTAAATTGCACAATTCCAGATAGTCTCTTTTCCATTCAAAATTATTCTATCATAAGGATAGACAGAAATAACAAAAGACGTGGAGGAATATACTTAGCTAACGAATTTGAAGGTACCACTCTTAACATATTATATATTGAGGAATTGAGTGAATTTCTATCAGAAGCAATATATATAAGAATCAAGATGACATTAACAGACAGAAAAACCTTCTTATATTTGGAGATTTTAATTTTCCACAAACAAATTGATCGCAAAATAGGCTCAATGGCAAAAATAAATCTGAATAATACTTTTTTGACATGTACACGAATAACTATTTGCTCGTAACTGAGAGTTTGTGTTTTTTGTAAAGAGATCCTCTAAGTTACAGCTGTAGTGACCATTAAGGATCTTCCAATTAGATCGTATCTATTTCTGCGTTCCAATAGGGTGGGAGTTGCTTTCCTTTGGACCTTTTCTCGCGCCTCGATGTCCTTGGTAAAATACTGGTTCCATATTCAGTATTGGATATATCCATATTGAGCATAACCATACTCGAGTATTGGTCGAATGTATGATTTGTATATGTTCAAGAACATCAAGAACAATAATTCCAAGATCTCTTTGAGAGGTTACTTTTTTCATTGTACTGTTTTCAATGTACTTTTTTTCAATTATAAAGTTTGTCCAGGTTTGGCTCGGTGTTGTCGTTTAAATCACTTGGATAACCCAAAAGTTTCGTGTCATCAGCAAAGTAACTGATTCTGTCTTCCATCTGTTTTGACATGCTACTTATATAGCACAAAAAGAGGAGAGGTCCAAGAATCGATCCTTGGAGCAATCCGCTGAGTATGCGCAATAATTGAAATAATTATTGTCAATTCGGAAGCAAAAAGTACGACTCGTCAGAAAACTTCTTATCCAACTAAGTAAATTACCTCTCTCCCATACCATCTAGTTTATGTAGTAGTCTTTGCGTTGAGATTTTTACAAGAATATTTTAAAGTCTAGACATAGATCATCGATTGGGTGATTCTTGTCAAATTAGCTTGTCAGTTTAACATTGTTTAATTCCTTTTGGGAGCATCACGCCCAATACCAGTGTACTTGTCGGCCTAACAGTTGATGAGATACAGAGAGCTTTGAAAATCAAAAAGAAGTTCGCCGCACCTGGAATTAATTATCACTATTATCAATTTTTGGTGGAAAAAGTTTACTTGCACGCACGTACATCTGGCCAGAGAATTTACATCGTATCTCAACGGAGAAAAGGCTATTCCACCGTGGCTTCCTGAAAGGCGGATAGTATTGCTGTACAAAAAAAAACCATCATCTGATCCAAAAAATTATAGGCCCACAACTTGCCTAAGCACTTGCTACAAGATATTTACTAGCACCTTAAATGAAAGAATATTAAATGCCGTACAACCCGTTTGGGGACGTATCTACGATCCACGAACAACGTGGATCTAAGAGAGGCTTGGGTGGTTGCAAAGAAAATCTTCCAATTGATCGTTGCGTCATTCAAGACGCAATATAATATAAGCACAACATGTCCATGGCCTGGATCGATTACAAGAAGGCATTTGACAGCACTCCACTTACTTTGGTTATCAAACTATTGGAGAGCCTAAAAATCTACGAGAGATTACTGAATTGCACGCAAACACTCATGTCGCAATGGTCAACTCGGTTTGTCATTAAAGCTGTCACGAAAAGCGATGTAACGAACGCAGTCCGTTACCAAAGGGGCATTTTCCAAGGCGACTCTCTAAGCCCTTTGTTGTTTTTCATTTGACTAGTCCCTCTATCCGTAGCTTTACGACGTTTGAAAGGGTATCCATGCGGAAAACCTGGTAGCCGGATACACAGTGTAAGTCATCTGTGTTATATGGATGACATGCAACTTTACTTTCCCAGCGAAAAGGAGGTAACCAACTCCTTAAACATAGTCACCAGGTACAGTAAGGATATTGGTATGGTATTTGGATCAGATAAATGCGCAGTGCCCATCTCAGAAAATGAAGACCGGATCTAGAAAGGGCAAATATTCAGCTTGCCGACGAATCAACATTCGCACACCTTAAGGTTGATGAGAGATATCTGTATCTCGGAATGAGTAAGTCATATACATGATGCAGTCAACATCAAAGAAACTCTCAGCAGCAAGTACAAAAACACCATCAATAAAATTTGGTGCTCCGAATTAAGAGGAGCCAATATGTGTAGCGACAAAGTTGTCGCTACACATATGTTTGCTGTTGCGATACTATTATATAGTTTTGGTATCATAAAATGGCGGCAAGACGGGCTGAAAATTCTTGATCGATCTACAAGGAAAGTGATGCATATCTATCGCAGCATCCATCCTAGGTATTCTGTGCCTCGTATTTACCTTACGCGAAATGAAGGTGGTCGAGGTCCTCGAGTAATGAGTCAATGCATGACCGTATGGTAATAGGAATGGCTAACAGGGTTATCAACAACCTATAGTTATGAAATTTATGCATGACCAGGAATTAGCGGCTGGGGAGTCATTTTTGTATAAGGCTGCAAACAACGCGTCCGAATCCCTTGGACTATCGTTCTGGACAGATATGCGGGCCAATAATTTTCAGGATGTTGAAATTGGACCGATGCTTGTTCGAGTGTTTAATGACTGTGAATGTTGGAAAAAAATGATCCAGTACACTTGTTGAGGCCAGTGAAAGGTAATTATAAGTTTCAATGTGACAGTTGCAGATATATCTTCTAATGAATTTGCTTTATTAAAATTGTACACTTGCTTGGTTGTATGGTTGTTGCTATATTGAAACCTGAATATTGCTTACAATAACGCAGAGAACACTTTTTCCTATGGGTGCTTTAATTTCTAAGGCAGTAATTTATCAGTAGTAAATATCAGTAAATATCAGGTCAAGTGTTGATGGGTTGTTTTAATCACAGTATCTAGTTGATTCCAGTACCATCAAAAGAAGTTTGTAAAAATCGCAACGTAAAAACTACAACACAAAATAGATAGTATGGGAGAGAGACAATTTACTCAGTTGGATAAGAAGTTTTCTGACGAGGTATACTTTTCGCTCTGAATTGACAATAATTATTTCAATGAATGCTACATACTCAGTGGATTGGCCCAAGAATCGATTCTTGGATCTCTCCTGTTTTTGTGCTATATAAGTAACATGTCAAAACCGATGGAAGATAGAATCAGTCACTTTGCTGACGATACGAAACTTTTGGGTTATCCAAATTATATAAACGACAACACCGAGCCAACCTTAGACAAACTTTATAATTGGACTCAAACTTGACTACTGCCGCTAAACTTAGATAAGTGACAGTTTTACATATAGGTTTTACAAACCCTGAAAAAATCACACTCTTTCCGGAAGTACATTGCAAAAAGTAAGCTCTCAAAGAGATCTTGATTTCTGGAGATTTAAAGTGAGAACATATAAACGGCATTACGGATATAAACAGAGACGATATAATTGAAACCTACAAGATCCTTAATGGTCACTACAGATGTAACTTAAGAGGATCTCTTTACAAAAAACACAAGCTCTCAGTTATGAGGTCATAGGCTAAAATTAAAAACAGAGCGATGCAACAAGAATCCAAGGAAACACTTCATCAGCGACAGAGTCGTTCCTCTCCCATTTGATATAAGGCGACAAAAAGTATTAAAAGGTAGTGCTCGTTCGCGTAGTTGGAGCTCTTATCAACTCGTTTCTAGCTTGCAATGTTAATAATAATAATAATTTATATTATAATCACTTATAAAGCGAGCTCTAGAATAAGTTTCATATAATTATTGTGTTTATTGCGAGTTTCTTCCAGGGAATAAATTTACGATATGAAAATAATACATTTAAGCTTGTAACATAATATTTTTTTTATATTTACCTGTAATAAATCCCAAAGTAACGTATTTCCCGCTCTACAAACATCTTCAATTTTAAATTTAGCTGTTAAACGTGAATCAATTCCACTATTATTGCCAATTATTCCACCACTACTGGAGGAAATGTCACCAATGCCATGACGTTCGCGTCTCATAACTCTTTTATAACTTTTATGTGCATGCCTATGATCAGCCGTGAGTTTTGTCGTTGTTGTTACTGTTAATTTTCTTGATGCTACAGATATATCTTCATTTGATTTTCCTGCTACCGAATGTTGATGACATTTTGTTGATTTATTATTCGCAGTGCCAGATGTAATTTCTGGGATGAATTCTGGAGGCGGGGAACGGCTTTCTTCATCGTCTTCCTCTTCTCGTTCTCTTCCATCATCCTCTTCACTTGATGATTGATTTGTTCTATTTCGCTTGACCTGAAAAGCATTAAAAACATGTTTTGTGCAAATATCGTGAATTTTTGGGATATTGCAACTATGTAGTGTAATTTTCCAGCAGTAAAATATTAAGATGATAGCAGTAAATTAAAAAGCTGAAGCTATTAAATTATTAAGCTGTAAATTCATAAGATCGTAGAATAATGCCTGACATATGTAGTTCTTAGATTATTTAGCTCCTCCCTATTTGCCTAATCCGATCTCTTACCAAGGATTAAAAAATATTCTTTATAGGGTAAAGGATTCAGCTCCAGGTATGGATTTAATATCTTATTCAATGATTAATCATCTTCCACCGATTTTTATTGATAAGTTAATTGGGTTTTTTAAATGCTGCCTGATTACAGGCCTGGGAGGCATGGCAGCTATACAAAATAATTCCTATTTTAAAACAAGGAAAAGATGTTTTATTGTATAATAGATGTATACCACTGTCACTCTCATACTGTGTAAGAACAATTTTCGAGCATACGAGGGTGGTTTGACATAAATATAGACTTCGATAGATGGCGTTACGTGAGGTCGAATGCCATATTGACTTTGATATCTGCCATCCCATTTATAAGAGCACATGACGTCTGTCAAAATTTGAAGCAAAAAGAACAATTAATTTGGATTTTACAGCAGTCGCAATCAAGCAACTTTTGTGTTTTGTGAAAAATTGAAAAAGCCGAATATCGTTCAGTGATTAAGTTTCTTCACAAGAAAGAGAAAAACCCTGCAGAAATCAAAGCCGAACTGGATGCTGTTTATGACGATTCTGCACCGTCGCTAGCAAGAGTTAAATTTTGGAGCGTGTCATACATTATAGACAAATATTTGAATATAAAAAAACTATCCGCACGATGGGTGTCGCGTTTACTCAATATCGAACAGAAACCCACACATCTGTCGGATTCGGAGAAGCTTTTGGCGGAGATAAAATCTGATCCGAATGATTTTTTCGTAGATACGTCACTGTTGAAGAAACGTGAGTTCATTACTACACACCGGAGACGAAGGAACAGTTAAAGCAGTGGAGAAAACCCAGTCGAAGGCCCTGCGAAGAAGGCAAAGACAACCCGATCCGCCGGTAAGGTGATCCGTGGTGGCGAGTGTTTTTTGGGATGCGAAAAACATGGTGAGTTTATGAAGCAAAACTTACCCGACAAATATCATGCCGAAGAATATCATGTGTGAAATGATTCTTACCTTCAGTAAGCAAGGAGTAGCGTCACGAAGGAAAATAACTACTGAGCAATGTGGCAAAGTCAAAGGACACTAAATAAAATGATGACACACAGGTTTGAGGCAGGTGATACACCAAACAATGACAATTTCTTGCTTCGAAATAGGAAGTTCAATTAAAACAGCCGCGAATTGCAACAAGATATAGCAGCACCTGGGGTGCAAATCTACGAAGAAAACTTTTAGAATTTTATAGGAAAGCTATTCAATCGATAAAAAAAACAATTTCTAACAAACTATATAAAGATTCATACGCTTCTACTCCAGATACTTAAAGCATGAATTAATAAAAAATGTAACAATGCAGTTAATAAAATAAATTTGTGGATAGAAGATTAAATTATATGAGCTTACATGTTCAGCTAAGTGTGCTAGCTCTTCATCACATATGGAATCCTCACCATCAAAATCTGCCATATTCTTTTCAGATTTATTACTCATGCGCGACGAATAGCTTCCTTCGCCATCCATATCTACTTCAGGTTCATCACCACTCAACAACTCCAACATATGGCTTGAAAATAAATAAAGCAAAATACTTTTCAATATATTTAAATTTTCAATATAAATATTGAATACCTTGAATCTCTGGGATGCATGGAAAGAAAAGAACTACTACACGGATTATTGGTCATATCCATATTTCCATCTTTTTCTAATTCACTACATGATGAACTCTCTTCATGTAAATACATCGATTGCTTCAGTTTCCTTTAAAAATTAAGAAGACACAAAATTCATATGTTACATATTTTCTATATGTTTTAATAAGAAATATATTTTCTACAGAAATAAAATATGTTAAATACTGTTATTGAGCGTGTTTCAAGTGTCAAAATAAATATAGATTTGCTCACAATTTTAATTGCTCTAGGAAGCTTGATGCCAACATAAATTATGCACAATATGCATCAAATATAAAAAATTTAAATTAGATAAGTTAATCAATTTCCAATTCAACCATTGATGAAACGAACATCGAAATAGCTTACAAATTAGGCAGGGCATAAACGTATTTAAAGCTTCAGGTAACAGCTATCATCAGCACCTTTTTTTGTATAATTCCGTAATTGTATATACGAAATTATGTAAGATGTTGATTTATATTAACCCCTACTGAATCGTATCAACTTTCACTGATGATAGCTGTTACCTGGTGCTTGAAATACGTATATGTCCTGCCTGGTTTTTAAGCTATTTCGATGTTCGTTTCATCAATGGTTGAATTGGAAATTGAATAACTCATCTCATTTTCATCTTATACTTATTTACGTCAGAAGTAACATTATTACTCACTCTTATTAAAACAATTACCAGTAGCTGGTTAAACGGTAATACTAAAACAATTCAGTGGGGGTTAATATATATCAACATCTTATATAATTCCGTATATACAGTAACGATTGTTGAAGGAAATAAACTCCTACTGATTTCGTATCGCTTGGATTGTCAATTCAAATTTATCCTACCTATAATAATAATAACTCTGTAAGTACACGAGTTGACACGTTTAATGAAAATAGTTTATGAGTCCAGGCCATGATGTGGTGATCATAGCCGTTAGGTTATGGGTGAACCACAAAAAAGGGGTGCTGATAATAGCTGTTACCTAATACATGAAATACGCCTGGCGGTTTAAGCTATTTCGATGTTCATTTCATCAATGGTTGAATTGGAAATTGATTAACTCATCTAATTTTCATCTTATAGTTATTTACGTCTGAAGTAACACTATTACTCTTTCTCATTATAAGAAATTTAATATGTATAAACTATAAATTCAATAACTGTATTTATTGTATGTATTTACTGCATTTATTGTGTCTATAGTATAACTATATTTATACTTATTATGGCTGTATATTAATTTGCCTACCGGTAAATTTTGTAATAAATAAATATACTATCAACTTACGACTCAAAATTCGAACTGATTGGCGAATTGATTATGGCAGGTTCTTTTAAAGTTAAATGTTTCAATTCTTGATCACTATCTTCTTCCTTATCACTAATTGCTTCAATATCACCCATTTCATTCATCACTTCTCCGTCAGATTTTATCTTTTTTCCTGTAATTCAATATTGCAAAAATAAGAAAAAAAATGGATAAATCTTTTAAAAAATTTCGATATATTGTAACTTTGAAATGAGTTTTCAAATACTTAGTAAAAGACGTTTGTGAGTAAATTAAATAACAAGGGACCGCTATGGGTATCCTTAGCTACTCCTGATATTACATATATATCCCAGGATATTAAATTTTCAATTTTCACTAAATGTTTCCCCTTTGATAAGAAATTATGAATCCATTTTAATACATTCCCGCCCAATTCACATGCTTCCAACTGACAAATGCGAATTTTAATTGTTTCCTTGCAGAACACTTTGTAGAAGTCGATGTAAACTGAACGTACGCAATGTTTCTCTACAAATAGATATTTTTGATATATTAGTAAGTTACTTTCCACCGATCTTCCTGGTGTAAAGACATGCGAATTATTAATAACACGTTTTTAAATGTCTACGTTAATACTTTAGTTATAAGAGCGTCTAAAACTTTCGATATAAAAATTCTATACTAACTCCCCTATAAATTCGAATATTATTTCAGTCGCCTGATTTAAATATGGGAATGATAAAATTTCAATTCCATTTGTCCGAAAACATTTCGGTGTGTTACGGGATTATCATACCTAATGTAAATTATTTAAACAAATTAATTTAACATAGAAATAATCCTCTAGAATTATATAAATTCACCAATTAAATTTAATTCAAATATATAATTTAATAACGAGAGGAAAATGCAGAGGTTTATCATCAATAACATCCAATGTATAGAAAAGACTAAAACAAATATTCTACATACATTTGGAAATACTAAAAAAAAAATAATAACACAAGAAAAGAGATGTAACGAACCCAGTCCGTTACCAGCGGGGCATTTTCCAAGGCCCTCTGTTGTTCTGCATTTCACTACTCCCTCTATCCGTAGCTTTACGTCGCTTGAAAGGGTACCCATGTGGAAAACCTGGT
>WYDF02053883.1:0-12003 GCA_009867245.2 Adranes taylori
ATTTCAAAAAACTAATTTCACAGAAACCTTCCCGGGAGTGTACTCAACAAAGTCCTAAAGTTTCATGTCGATCGGATAGATGGTGTAGTCAGGCATAAAGGACATACACATATACAGACATACATACACACAAACATACATTGATTTTTATATACATAGATAAATATTTATAGAATTGAATAAACATTATATATACACTAGAATATTGCGCTGGTGCAATATCTGAAAGTCTGCAGGTTTTAGGAACCTGCTGGCTCCAGACATTACCTGTTTATGATTTAAATATGGCTGTTATTTGTATGTATAACCGCTAGGTACTACACGAAGGTGCTAGTATTTTTGTCCGTACGTAATCTCACCGGCTATTTCATTAGCGCTTTGCGCAAAAAATCATCAAACTTAACAAAAGGGAGGAAGTCGGACGATATGGAAATATTCGTGTTGAAATGAAACATAATATCCCGCACTGATAGTCTTTCCCGAAATTAATTAATTATATTTGAAATAAATTGCTCTATTCATTTGTCTTTTACGTTTGAGGATGTGTAGCCGAATATCGTTTATTTTTGTAAATACATTAGTAACTCCGAGCAATTGACGGAGTGCAAAGCGTATCCAATACTTTAGTTACCGATCATTTCATTGGAGCTTGTCGGCTTCTAATCAACAAAAATTAGATTGATAAATTCTCGATGTCGAATTAGTCAAACCTGCTGAACCGAAAACATAATTATTCTATATAATCTAATATAACCAGTCATAAGGCTAATTGAGTTTTCAGTTGATTATGACTTGAGTGCTGAGTTGTTTATTACGTCAGTATTCATATACTACGTCTACTTTTGATCAAGATATAATCAATTTGATGTTGATATAATCAATAATCAATCAATTCAATAATGATCAATAAGATATAATGAATTTGCTCCTCATAGTGACGTTTAACTGGTTACTCGAAGAAGATGGTGTTTAGTTTGTTACTGACAATTCATTGTTGGTAGAGAACTGTAAGAAAAAGTGGTATGAACTACCATATTTATAAAAATCTAAATAATATAAAAGCCATAGATTATATTTGTCATAATAACTGGAATTGTATGATAAAATATAAGAATGTCACTGCGCGATTAATTGCAAGTAATTAATTAAGTTTGCCTTGACTTGCGCAACTTGGTAATGTGTTATCGAATTCCTTTCCTGTTCAAGCGCACAGAAAAATAATGTCTCCAGTTATGTTATTAACGGATATATTATGTATGGAACGCATGGGGAGTCCATGCAGCAAGTAGTCAAGTATCATGCTGCTTTGACAAATGCTTAAAAAACTTTTAAAAAAATCGCAGATCTTTAATTCGAAGAGACTGCAGAGAAATCGTAAATCTGAATTGAAATTTGATAATAGTATATATAAGTGTATCAGTGCATAAGTGCATCAAAATATATATTAAAAAAATTATCTATTTGAGTTTTGACTAGTTTTATTTTTAAGCCAGTACGAGAATCGTTTTGTAACTTGTTAAAAACGATTACTAGATGGTGTTATTAAGAGATGGCATTACAGTTTTCGTACAATTTTACATTTGCACTTGCTACAATAATGGTAGGTCAGACATCAGTTGAGTGGTATGTTTACAGTTGTTACAGAAGTTAATCCTGTTAAAGCAGGATCGCGATTCTGCTTATCAATGTTCGAATACACGGATGTGATGCTGGTTAGGATATATAGTTGACATGTCTGTTTAGTGCTAAAGATAATGAGGATATTGTCCATCCACTGCAATGCAACGAAGTATGGCACGTCTTGAAGAGAAACTGTGATGACTGATTGAGTGGAATCGATCTGGACGTTGGACACAAATTTTCTGCTTGGCTTGGTGACGTTGGCACGTTGGCATAGCGCTTCTCTATCAAATTCTTCGACGTTGGACATTTCTGGGTTATATCAAAGGCATGGTTAATGGGGGATAGAGTTATAAATGTAAAGACGAGACGAAAAAACGGAGATTAGGAAATCTAAAGAGTTTGAAGAGTCTAAGTGTATATTGTGTAATTCTTAGCTTGATAATTAGACTATTGATTGTAGATATTTGATGATGATTTAAAAATTATTAATTTAATTTTGATTATGGCGCTACTTTGAGCAAATCATTCTTAAGGCCGCGATAATCGCTCTCTCACCAAAAGATAGAAATTATTATTCTCATTGCAAATTGTGACTCCGAGATGCGCAAAATGCTCGCGAACTAACGAAGATCTCCAATTCAGAATTATCCCTTCACGAAATTAAATTGCGTGGACTTTTCATATGTGAATTTAGCCGATGAACACTCCTTGTGTATCATGTGCATGGTGGAGTTCTACGTGACCAAAAGCATCGGGAAGCATTGCATCGAACCCGCTTTTTGCTAAACTTGTCAGAAGACATAGAACCAAAACCAATAGGAATCGGCAGTTAGGCCGTTCTTACAATAAGGCTGAAAGTCGTAACGGCTACTGAAAATTTTGCGAAATGAAAACATCTAAAAGGTTAGAAAATATCCTAGAAATTGTGGAAGCGAAACGTATAAAATTTGGCTGCAAGAAGAGTTGTTGGAGACATAAAGTTTTTTGTTGCAAATTCTTCGCCGTAAAAACAAACACAAAAGATCTCTCTTCAACTCGTAAAATAGAAATGAAAAAGGTCTATGTGGAAAAAACACACCTAATTTATACAAAAAAGAACGCATAAATTCTCCCGACGTTAATGGCCTTCATTTATATATATATATATATAAACTGCGAGCAAGTACGATGTCATTTTTGTGACCATTTTTTCTCTGCACGAACTAGCGAAATTTTTTTCTCTTCTCTTCTTATTTGCAAGAACTAGCTTTGGCCGCAAATGTTATGTATTTTTGTTTTCAACCAATTAATTTTATTTAACGATTTATATTATATTAAAAATTAAATTATTAACTTTATTTACTAAATTAATTTATATTAAATTTGTTATCCAATAATTATTTTTCCAAATGCTCACTTCACAGTGAGCTGAATACAGCGCTCACTACACAGTGAACGTTTGGAAAAAATAATTTTGTGAATAAATGGAAATTGCAGCGGAAAACCTGCAGCGGAACATATCATAAGCACGCTGTGCTCGCTGCAACATTGACTGTTTAACTTTTGGTATTAAAACACCATTTTACAAACTGTTTCCAGAATTTCGTCGAAGTCGTGCTTCGTCAAGATGAATTTCGTGAAGGTCGATCAAAATCCATTGTTGGATAAAACGTTGCTTATATGAGCAAGAGGAATGAAGAAGGTGTGACTTTTGATCCTGTTTAAACCTCTTCCTCACCTAATTAATGCTTAATAAAACAATCGATTTAAACAGTGAAATAAAGGCATAATGAAGACTGCAGTACATACATACAATTTTCCATAAAAATGTAAGTGCGAAAGAAGCCTGTTGCTGATGGATTTTGCATAATTTGGCAGAAGCTAGAAAAAAATTTGTGTCATTTCACTCAGAGACACTGCAAAGTCCTTATACTATACAACATCGTAATAGGTGATGAGTCGTTAATATATTTTTCGAGTCGGAAACTAAACAGCAATTAACTGTTTTGGTATCCCAACAAGAATCTAGTACAACAATAGTTGTTCATTTGTGAAGCACTTCAAGCAAATGCTTGATGTCTGCTGGTGTACTGGACATGTCGCAACTACTGCTTTACTAGATTGAAGAATAATCGATTCTAAATAGTATAAAACAATTTGTTTGCCAGAAGTCATTGTTGGAATAAAACAAAAAATGCAATAGAAAACGTCAAACAATTAATTGATTATTTCAAGAAGGACAACATCGAATGCCTCATTGCCCATTTTCATCTAATCTATCCTAACGATAGATTTTTGTTCCCAAATATCCATAAAAAATTGGCAATAGCGTATTTACCAGAAGTCAGAAGCTCTTGAAGCTAGAAACTTTTTACCGAAAAGCTAAGCTTCTTACATAGATGAAGTCTTTAAAGAAGCACTGGTACTAAACAATATTTCGCATTGTTGAATGACGTTGGCCATTATAAAATGACCAACGTGATTTTTTGCAAAATTATATTTATTGCATTTAGTATATTTTGTAGTACATTTTGCTATTTTGCAAAAAAAATGTAAAGAAAACTTTTAAAATGTCTATTAATCTTTCGAAATATCTAAAATGTAAAATGACTCTCCCTTTTTTGTTTTCTCCTTCTCGTCCTGTATTAGCTCTAGCAGTGCTCTTCATTATTCATAAAAATTAACACGGAGACCATTGACATCTAAAACAAAAAGAAACCTATCCATTTAGACGATGAATGAGACTTGAGAGAAGAAAAAAAAATGATGAATTCTCAGTTGGATGCGTTTGATGCAAATGATCTGTGAAAGATTATTACCAATATTATTGAGTAATTAGATAACTTGACCTCTACAACTATATTAGAAAAATATGGTTCACATTTTTATGATCTATAATTAAGATAAATGAATAACTATTCTACAAACACTAGGTGATTCTGGAAAATTACTAAACTTTGAAACGATGTTTTCTCTATAGAATTTGACTACAATAAAAACTTGATCATTCCGGGAAATTATAATATTGCTAAAATGTTATTTGGCGGGCGAGATCTACAATCTTAAATACCCAACTATGTGGAGTAGAATGTTGTAGGACAGATAGATATCTAGATTAGTAATTAGTACCGACGGCGGATTCTATCTAAGAAGCGAGGACCTGTTCCAAAATCACTCTAAAAGTTCAGTGGTACCGGTATTTGTGGAATAGGTATCGCTTTTGACAGCTGTCAAATAAACATCCAATATCCAACATTCATACACATCCAACATCCAAACACCCAATAACTAAAATCTAAATTGAAAACGAGACAACATAATATGTATTCAACTAAACTTAAAGGAATTGCCAAAAGGCCTTTCTTCTCTTTTCTCTTGGCTTTTTTATAACCATAATCCCTCTTTCTCTTACCATGCCTTAATATATATTACCTACGCATCTTCCTTTCTTTAAATCCTCTCACAAATTCAAAATTCTCCTTTTTCCTTATTTTCTCCTTTCCCTATTATTTCTCTTTTGTCCCCTATTTCCTTCTATTTATTTCACACATTATTTTCTTTATTGCGTCTAAACCTTTTCCTTTATACCCCAGACTTACTCTCCAATTTTCCTTTCCTCATTTCTCCATACTATCCCTACACATTCCGTTATCCAATGACTCCGACTCTCTTCCACATCACCACATATCCTACACATTCTATCTTTCTCATTTAACCAAAATTTGTTCCCCCCTTCTTCATTACCGCACCTAAGCTTCGCAATCATCCTTTTCTCACTCATATATAAACCAGACAGAAGATACTCACACATCCCGTCTTCATACTTTACCCATTTAAACTTATTATTGTATTTGTTCTTTTCTAATTTTTTTTTTCACTTGCCTTTTCACATCCATCATTCTTTCATCTACCTCTCTTATTCCTTCCTTGCTTTCTACTAATTCTCCATCCACCAACATGTAGACCATCCCACTCCCTCATTCACTTTCATTCTACACTTAACCCATGCATTTATACATTCTCTCTTACACGCCTTTATTATACCTTCTACATACACCCCCTTTACTAGCCTGTTGTTGTCATCCGTCATAACCTTCCTCTCAAAGTTCATAATTTTTTTTACTCCTTTTATCCATATTTTGCATTACCCCAACTCTTGCAGAATAATTCCACTAGGCGTGTTTCTATCCAATTCTAACATCCTTTTCATGCATACTATCTACACTCTTTCTAGAAACTTCCACCGCCCATACCTCTGCTCCATACAACCTAATATTATTGACACATACATCCATTATCTTGCACCTCATTCTCACTGAATTTCCAAACTTTCTCTTCCACACCATTCTCAGTCTTTCTACAGCTATTCTTGTCTGTTTCATTTCAATATGCTCTTTATACTTTCCATTTTGAGTCAAAATGAACCCTAAATATTTTATTTCTTTTACTCTTTCTATCATGCATCCTCCTATACTGAATAATTCCTTTCTGCATTCTTTCCCTCCTTTCTTACATACCATCATTTTCGCCATCCTTTTCTGTGCAACTTTCTGCAATTCTTATTAATCCCAAGTTAAAATATGTTTTCTTAAAATGAATATTTATGTTTAAATAGCGTCAGTTACGTAAACTTGACCACTCGTCAATCGTCTAATGTAAGGCTGAATTTTCCGTGTGAGTCTTTATGAGACTTAATTTTTTCTATAATCTGGCATTTTGCCATGTTATAAAATTCAAGTAACAGGTTCATTATATTAAATTTATTTTTCCTCAAATTATAATTCATATATCTCAGCGCTTATTGAATAAATTCGCTTTTAGGTATGGTATGAATTGAACAGCCATCAACGGCCGCAAGTTTTGTCACAATTTCCGACATAGATTGCCTTCTGTTTAAAAAGGATGATAAAGATGGCTGACGATTTCTTGATTCTGTCGAACAAGAAATGTCTTTTGCATAGCTGGGTCCAGCGGATTGACTATCAAGTGCACCCCGTTTTAATATATTAAAGTTATAAATTTTTTTGTTTGTTCGACGTAGGAAGTGCCTAAACTTTCAAAAGGCGAAAGATGCCTGAACATCCAACAGGGTGGTACTTGTACCGCACTAAAACTCCAGTCCCTGTTGGGATTTTATATAGTTTAGGGAGATATGAGGGTTTGGTTGAAAGAGACTTTAGGATTTATCATCCTCTTCAACCTGGAACTGGCAATGAGTGGAATGATTTTAGAAATTATGGTAAGCTGATAACTTGCAAATAAGATATAAGCTATACTATAGCGTATATCTTAATATATTTGATAAAAAACGATATTTTCATATTACGGATAATAAATTAAATTTCCTAGAAAAATATTTTATGGGTTTTGCATACGTATGTCTGGCATCGCTCTATCCAAGGTCATAGTAAACTTTTACAAAACATTTATCTGTCAATAAAAGCAGGCAGAAAATTCATGGCAATGTGTCGCACAGATGAGAAATGCAATGAACAAAAAATGATTTATCAGATTGTCAGTAATAACATCTTTCTTGAAAAACAGGTATATTTGCAAATGAAAGTATATTTGCTAGACTCTAAAAATTGTAAACCTAGACTTTAGTTTAACCATGTTAACAATATTGAGATGTCATTAAATTCATCTGTCACTTACATATGTATCACTTATAAAAACTAGTAACATTTTTTTTTGTTTGTAAAGGTATTAAAACTTATAATATTTTCGCGGCCCACCTATATAGTGTCCGCGCCCCCCTGGGGGCGGGGCGCGGACACCGCTGTTACCCGCTGTTAAGAATCCATGCGCTATATCATTCGCTTTACAGCCAAGAGAACCTGCAAAAACCTTGGCGATAGCATGATCAACTGATAAGGGAGTTTGGTTTAGAGGTGTGAGCTGATTTGCTGGTGGTCTTGTATATTTATGTCCTTGCGTGAAGTCCTTGCTATGTCCTTGAAGTGGGTGTTAGTTGAACTGAAATAGAAAATAAGAATGTTGTGGAAGGAAGTGTTTGTTTTTTGTCTTTTTTTTTGTATTTTGTTCGATTTTTTTAATTTTATTTTTATTAATTTATTTTTTTTTGTTTTTTTCATAATATAGGAGTAGGAATCATCTTAGGGACAGTGGGATTAGTTCAAGGATGTCTTGGAAATCATCAGGAGGTTGCTGTATGGTTTGGATAATTCGAGCTGGCGGATGTGGGAAAAGTCTGCATGGCAGTTTGCTACGGTGGTGACTGGCTTTCCAATCAGAACGAAGATTATGGTAGGCTAATGGGTAGTTTTCTACATCACGTCGGGTCGGATATTTAGACTAGGGATTTTAGACTATTTGTGATCAGCAGAACAGTGTTTATATAGTAGGGCACGGAAATTGGACATGTAACCTGTGAATGTTTCGAAGAAATCTTCTTTAACAGGTACTAAGTTTGTGCGCTTGCGCATTAGAAAATTTAGAACATAGAAAAGCTCTATAGTCTATCAGCGCCTAATATAGGTTTTGTAAGTGTGATGCAGAGATGTATGTTTGAAGATGTATGGATCTGGAGAGCGTGTCTCCAATTTTAAGTTGGGTAGTACGCACGGATAGATATGACTGGAGCATGTTCAGTGTGCATGTTAGGGTGAAGGATATGAAGCTCATGGAGTTTCGGAACAAGACCGGCATGCTAGACAGAGTCAAAAGCATGATAGATATCTAGAATCACTGTCAAAGCGTAATAACTATTGCTAAGGGCTCGTGAGATATCTGTTTGAAATTTTAGAAGAGAGTCCATAGTAGAGTGTAATGCTCTAAAACTAAACTGGTTCTCTTGGAGAACTTTGTTCATCTCTAGACAGTTTCGTAGGCGAGACGTGAAGATTGTTTCAAAAATTTTTCCTAAGACGTTAAGAAGTGTGATTGGTCGATATGATGAAGCATGTCTAGGGTCTTTGCGAGGTTTAGGAATCATGAACTTTATCCAGTTTTCCAATCTATTGTGGAAGTGCCCCAAATAAAAGACAATTATTGAATATCTTGGTTAGGAGCAATATGGTCTTAGTTGGAATGTGTCTGAGAATACGATGAGTTAAGCGTCTGAACCAGAAGCGGTGTTTTTGCCTGTGTTTAGTGCTTCGGATACATTATCTTGGGTGATGGATATAGAATATCGCCCTATTCACGAAAATCTATGAGTGGTGTCTGGCTAATGAACAAATCGTTTACCAGATTGTTTGTTTCTTCAAGAAAATTGGGCTCGAAAAATACATTATTAGGTACATTATACATGTTTTCCAAATAGTCAGCGAAAAGTTCAGCTTTATCAGTGGAGTTGTTTAGAATTTGACCCTGGTTAATTGTCAGGTGGGATTTTGGAACAGTCTTTTGATCCGTAAGTTGTTGGAATTTTTGCCAAAATTGTTTACCATTGCGGTGATCGAGCTTTGATGTGGCTTCAACCTAACACTCTTCCCTATACGCAATTAAATTGCGTCGAACAAGAGCATTGAGTCTGTTCCTTTCAGATTTAATGGCTGGGTCTCTCAGAGCAATGTATCGATGATAAATTCGCCTTTTCTCTTGTACCATGTTAATGATATCGGGAGGAAGAGGATGATGCCTATTTAGGAATACGGTTTTTATAGGAATACTCTCTGAAGCTGAATTTTGTATGATTTCTGATAAATTGGCAACAGTGGTGTCTATTTCAGAAGGGATGCTCATAGGTAATTTAGGTAGGGTATTTTGTAAAATATTATTTTGAAAGTGTTGCCAATTTGCATTTTCAATATCACGTATAGTGATTTGTGGTGATGGGGGAATAGGGCTGGTTTTGACCAGAAGTGGGTAATGGTCTGATGTGACTGAAGTGCCGGCGAAACACTCTTCCTCAATAAATTGGATAAGACTCTCAGTGGCCACTATATGATCAATAATTGAAAGACCTATATGATCAAATATTTCTGATACGTTGTAGCGTAAAGTGATTGAAACAATTAGTGAGAATTGGATTTTGTTGCCGAATCGTTTGAATTTGTTACCGAGTCGTCCATAATTATGGCTTTCGGAAGAAGTGAGATGAATTTAAGGAAATCTTGACAAATGGGTTCAGTGGGCGGATTATAATAAGAGAAGAAAGTGACTAAAATTTGTAAAATGAACGTTTACAGACACACACTCAAGATGTTGAAATTGTGGGGGAATGTGATACGGAGTACTAGCATAATTACTATGGATGGCCAAAGAGGGTGCTCTCATGCTACCTAAGCGACTATTTTACTGAAATATTTCGTAATTTTAAATATTAATGTCGCGTTGACTTTTAGTTTTCTGTAATGGAGAGGATATGCACTTTGTCGGATAAAGGGAGATTTTTAATAGGATAAATTTTATGCCGTACTGCACAGGCATTAACGGTTCCAATCGCTAAGCCCATTGAATTGGAATAATCACGATTTAAACTGTGTTGTTGGAGAAGGATACGTAGGTTTACTTACGTAGAAGGTTGCGCGAGACTTGCCCGCTTGCTTCCTGAAAATAAGGGAGCGTTTGTCAGGCAATAAGTTGAGGGTGGTGGAGGTTAGGAGCCAAATGAGGGCATCTGTTTCGACGGGAGGGTTGAGGGCCAGATATTACTCAGCCTTTTGTTCAGGGATTGGAGGGATTGGTGAGTCGATACACTTGGCGGGTGAAATATCCTCAGGTTTTTTTGGTGCTGTCTTGCTTTTTGGGGCACTTGTTGGACCATGCCTCATGTCTGCCACCACAGTTGAGGCATTTGGGGTGGGCTTGCTCGCATATACGAGCACTGTGGTGCTGGCCACATTGGGAGCAGCTCAGTTGGTTTTGGCACTCGTTTATAAAGTGGCCGCAAAGCACTTGGTGAATTACTTTGGGGTTGGTGTCAGGTTGCGGGATGGCACCGCAGGGTAGAAGAGCCATAGAGATACAAGACTCTGCGTAAAAGAGTGGCATATCTGCTACGGTCGTTTGTTATCACACGGATCATATTACTTGTTTGTCTGTCGAGAAATGACTCTGAAGACTTTGATGTCCTGGGAGCCCTCAGCTTCGTCGGTTTCAAGGGCCTGTTCCACCTGGTTAACTGAGATGTCCTGGCTTACTCCCTTGACAACAAGGGTGTAAGAATGGTGCTTGGGTGTTTTGGCGGGCTGTGTGTTTAAGAAACGCTGTTGGAAAGTGAGTTCACGTTGACCTGTGAGATTTTGGAGGGTTTTTGGAGTGAGGAGGATATTGGTTGGAGAGTTGCGATGAGCACCGTCCTGTTTACGTTGACCTTGATGGTCTTCACCACATCTTTGAGGAGAGTGAGTTGGGTCAATTAGAAAAACGATTCATGGGATACGTGCGAGAAGGGCTGCGAGAAGGGAGATGAGGAAGCGCTTAGTGTTTATTTTTTGCTGGTTTGACGCGAGGTGCGCTCGCTTGTGTTGGGCGCTTGGCTGCGCTTATTGTCAGCAAATGCGGATCCTGCAGACGAGGTTTGTTTGGGGTCTTGTTTTAGTTTGCCTTTGGGAGGCAGTCGGGGGTCACGTTGCATGCGCCCTGGTGGGGACATGTTGATAGCCCTGTTAAGCTCTAAGTGGCCAGAGGCGACATGTTTTTCGAGAAATCGCACTCAGTGTTTATCTAATATTAAAGCGTTACAATAAAGTTTAAAATATTCAAACACATTAAATCTACGAATAAATACAATAAGTAAATTAAAATTCTACGAAACTTCTACGAAACAAATAAAAGCTTAAGTATCAGATGACACATTTTCTGCTGAATCTTTTGGTTCCCAAATCCTTATCATTTTATTCTACACTTATTCTCATTTTATTTGCCATCGTCCTTGACATCGACGCAAATTATGGAGAGCAAACAAGAAAATGTTGCCTAGTGAGCATCAACCGTTCTAGGGGACAAGGGACATCATCGATGTCAGTTTAACTACTTTGGTAGAGGTCTAAATTCATTCCGTCAACGCCAATTTGTAGACAATATCCACAACATTATTATACAATAGCAAAAACCTAATTATCATACCGTTTCAATCATCTGCGCGCATATCTACAAAAATCCTACTACGAGTGCGCATCGATAAAGTTCTGCATTTGCCAATGCTCAATTTGACTTCATCTACGTATTATTCAACCAAGAATCATTTATTTAATCCTGTCAACGCGACGTTGGTACAGAGGAGAAGTTCATTGCAGGGCCGTACTCATAGAATCTAATACAATATAATATATATAATCATATTTAGTTCGTCACGCTTTATTCGCTTTATTATTTTGAATGGAGGAAGAGAAACGGATCAGCTTAATAAATGTTGAATTATATTTAGAATTAACATTATTGTGATTCATTTAAAATCGCGCTTCGAGGCATATTTTTGAAGTTATAAATACT
>WYDF02053894.1:0-12003 GCA_009867245.2 Adranes taylori
TTTATTTATAAACTTATGCTTCATATACATGTTTTTATAATAACTTAATCTATTTATGATATATATATGATATATATATATATATATATATATATATATTTCAGCCAGTCAGTGTTATCTGGTATAAGAGTGGAATCTGTTTCTTAATTCATTTATTTGTTCTTAATCTATTCTTAATTCTATGATTAGGTATAATTACATCCATGCATGTGTACATTCTAATTAAGTTTATGTTATGTTTGCTTATATCTAAATATTATATCTTTTGTTTCATAATTTTCTTAATTTCTACCTTGAATTTGACCATTTTTATTTCTTTCAGCCCCCCTGGCAACTCATTGTATAGTTTCATACTTTTGAATCTAGTTGTGTTCCTTCCTTTGTTTGTGCGAACATTCTGTAGATGCACATTGTCTCTCGTTCTGGTGTTGTACTTGTGGTAGTCACTGAAAAGTGGTGATACGTATATGCGTCCTCACTGTTCTATTCATTATGAGATGGGCTAGTATATAATTCTCTATTTTAATCGTATCCTCTAATTTAATCATAATATTTGGCGTATTTGTAATTTCAAGGACCTGCTCAGTGGGCGTGATTTCTTAGGCTTTTATTTAAAAGTCTCTGAACTTTGTTAATTTTCAAGTTTGAAGACTGACCCATGAAATACATCCATATCTCAGATGTGAAATTATGTGTGCCTCCTTTATTCTTTTAAGTACATGTTGATTCATATATGGAATCGCCTTAATGCGCCACCTATTGCTCATAGTTTATGCGATAATCTCCTGTGGTTGGTGGTTCTCACAGTGGTTATTAGTGGTTCTCACAGGTTAGCTTATCATCGATATCAATTTCTAAATATTTTACACTCCTCTCTTGTTTTATTGATATGTTCTTAATAATAACCTTT
Organism: Adranes taylori; assembly: GCA_009867245.2. Classification (NCBI taxonomy): domain Eukaryota; kingdom Metazoa; phylum Arthropoda; class Insecta; order Coleoptera; family Staphylinidae; genus Adranes; species Adranes taylori. The sequence continues at coordinate 911 of WYDF02053894.1, forward strand.
ATACTTATAGGTGCCTCATTTTTGTTTTTAAATATTAAATAAACGTTTTATTTGTATTAACTGTCAGTTCAATTCCTTTTAACCAGATATTATATATTATCAGATTGATCCCTTTTTCTAATAGGTCACGTTGATCGTTAGCATAGATCAGAAGTGTCGTCAGCAAATATTCCTTGCTCTAGGATTTCATTTATTATTCCACATAGTGGTTTAATGATTTTCTCTTTGATAGTTCTTAGATCAGTTCCTCCAATGCCATCCGGTCCCGGCGCAGCTTCATTCTTTAATGTTTATGTGTTTTCTCTTTCTGTACAGGGATGTATGCATATAGTACTTTCATTGCTCAAATTTTTTAATGGCGTCATGCGGCTATTAAGGTTCCTTGCTAAATTAATGCCAATAGATGTAAAGTGATTGTTTATACCGTCTGCTATTTCTTGATTGTTCTTTATGACATTCCAGAACAATCAAGTCTTTTCCGGCTTTTATTAGTCGTTCCCCTAAGGCATTTTTTTGCTTCCTTTATTTGATTGTGCACTAGGTTCTTCTTAGTTTTATAGTTTTTCAGTAATTTTTGTATTGGGTTACTTTTCCATTTGTCATATATGCCTTTTTTATTTTCTATGCTTTTTAGTATAACCTCATTTATCCAAGTTTCTTGTCTTACTCTTACCATTCCCCTTACTGTACTTTTTTCTTTTTGTTCTTAAATTATAACTGTTAACTTTTTCATCGATAAATATTCTGTATCCAATGATTCTCTAATATTCATTTTCAGTTGGTCTTATTAACGATCTTCGTACGTAGCTCCTGTTTTGGTTGGATAATGCTAGTTATAGAAATGTTAATGGATTTATGATCGCTAATATCAATGTCTGATAGTGAAATTCCCATTTTGAATTTATTTTCATCTAGGTTAGATACCCCATGATCAATTATTGTTCTCCTCTTATTTCCCAAGCGCGTTGCATTATCTTCATGTACGTTGTTTACAAACGTACATGGGGGGGGGGGGTAGGAGGAGGTAAGACTGAAGGGGAAGAATTGGAGGAGATGTTTGGGACAGGAGGGAAGCGGCAGGAATGTAATGGAAAAAGTGTTTAAGGAAAAAATAAATGGAAAAGATAGGGCGGGAATCAGGGATATGGGTTAATAGTAGGTGAGGTAGTAAAAGGTAAGAAAAGGGGAATGCTATGTGGTTAATGGGTGAAAGGGGTTAGGGCAGGTGATAGAAGAGAGAAAAGGCAAAAAGGAGAGCTTCATGAGTGGATGGCGACGGACGAAAGGAGGGTAAGGAAGAATTGAAGACAGACACAAGAGAAAGGGAACAATCATAAAAGAATGGAGTTTGAACCCGGACACAGGGGGAAATGAAGAAGCATGATCTTACCTTCTCCTCCAATTTCGACTCTAACTTCGCTGAAGAAGGATAAGTAAGGGACGTTAGAAAAGAGAATAGTGGGAAGAATTTGATTTAACTTGGAATTGTGTTTAATAATTATGTATGATTGGTTTTTAAGTCACCTATGATTAATGAAAGCAACTAGAATAGTAAAGAATTGTGATTAACTTTTATATGTATTTGAAATATACCAAATAAAGGTTGTTATTATTATATTAGCAAAAATTAACGTTATTTACTAGATTGAAATAATATACTGAATTTATTCAGTTTCAATAGTCAAAAAATATATAATTCTTACAGTATTGCATCATTCATGGCGAAGCACTAGTAATTTATTTGTTAGACGATTTTATGAAAACGAGTGACGTGAACAATTTAGAATTTATTTGGAAAAAATGGAAAAATAATCGCGTTCAGTCTTACATATCTTCGTGAAGAAAAAGTTGGTTTTCGAGCCGTCAAAAAAGGGGGTTAAATGCCTGATTTCGGTGTCTCGCGACAACGAAACACAGTGCATCTTTCCCTAACCAGGTAGCACTCTATTTCCTATTCTACTTCAAATTCTACAACATTCTCGAAATAGCTAGAACTTTTGCTTCGCCGCGCGCTACATTCATCGATCCATCGGTCTAGCCCTAATCGGCTTTACACGAAAGGTAGCAAAAACTGCACCTGGACTGGCAGGTGGAAAATTGAACATCACGCAATCTCTCATTGTTCTATTTATAAACTATATTTCTGATAATCGCAGTGAAATGTATCTAACTGCATATATTCTACAAAGCTATCTCTGTTAGTCGCGTAGAGTTCGAACGAATCCATCCGAATGAACTCGAGAATATCTAACGTACGATTCTTATCTATCTTTTCAGGGTAACTAAATTTACGAATGTATTTTCTAAACAATAGTTGAAAACAAGCTAATTAATTATGATTTATTTATTACTGTCTAACTGTGGAGCGTTCCTGCTTCCAAGAGTTTGCCTATTTGTTTCGGTAATTGTCTTACAACTTCGTTCATTAATTAAGCTTAGTCTCTTTGAAAATTTAGATTGTCTAACAATTCTCATTGCTACAATATAAAGGACGCTTTAAATAATTAATCATTCAGTATTCAGTTGTAAGAACACATAAAAACTAGATCACCTCTTCTTGAACGTTGAATGAATGCTGAATTACCTGCTTCAATGAAGATGACAATTCATTAAATATTAAAAACTTTATATATTTAGTATTGATGAAGAGGTAATTATTTCCCACAAAATATTTAACACGAAAATCCGTGCAGAAATCTCAAAACTAATAAGCTTTTCCAATTTTAGACAATTTATGCATATTTTAGACTATTTATGCGAGTTTTGTCTAGAAAGATGTTAAGAATCACTGGTCTAGAGCATGGATACTTATGAAGAGAATGTGTGGCAGGCTAAAGACATTTGATATGTGGCTTTATCACAAATCTTAAAGATTTCCTGGACTGTTAGAATAATAAAATACGATGTCACTGTTTATAAAGCTTCTGATATAGTACAACAATTGGTTGTGATCAACAATGCTTTAGGAAGACAAGTATAAATAGTAATTACCTGTTGTAAGGTTGGCATGCCTTGTGCAGATACGCCTGTTGTGGTATAATAGTACGTTGTCGTTTGAGGAGGTTGTTGTTGGGATTGTTGTTGTTGCTGCTGAGCAGCCGATGGCTGCTGTGTTTGCGGCGCTGTAGCGGTAGCGATTAACTGAGGCTGTTGTTGTTGATTCGCTGCAGCGGTAGCAGCATAAAACTGTGTTGCTGCAGCTGTTGGCTGCTGCTGTGGTTGAACTACAGTAGTAGTTGTACCAGCAGCATTCTGTTGTTGTTGGACGAGCATTTGCTGGAAATGTTGCTGAGGCAGGCTCTGAGTATGCATGTACACTGTGATCGGCACTGCTGTTGCTCCAATTGTACCTGCAATAAGTTATATGATTAAACTGAGAAGAATACGTTTCATAAGATTTAAATTTGAATGACTTAGGTCTGTTATAATTCGAACATCAAAAGTTATTCAGCTGTAATACAGAAGTAGGATGTGAGTACATTTTTTTTAGTTTTAATATTATATGATGAAAAATACTAATAGTAGCAAGTTGGTTCAAACTGCAAAAGGAAAATACACTCTATAGGTGTTCAGTCTTCTAGTAATGAGGTAGAACAAGTTGATATCATGGAATAGAAAGTGATATATTACACATAGAAAAGAAATACTAAGCAAATGACCGGATCGCAGCAACATTGGAATAAATAAATTAACACATAATATTTTGTTATTTTTAGAAGATCATGAGAAAATATGCTATTAAAAAAACTTATAAACAACCAATATTACTACACAGAGAAAATATCTAAATATACAGAATCTTGATTTATTTATTAGCACTGTTAAATCCATGACTGTACACAAAATATTTTAAATTCATAACTTTGCTTACCTGCTGCTGTACCAGCCACAACCGTTGCAGGGACTTGTGTTAATCCAGTTGGAATTGTTCCGGGATTCGCTGCAACAACAGCGGCCGAAGATACAGGAATAGCAGTTAGAGGTTGTAGGCTAGTTGTCGACTGAGACGCTTTGGGTTGAATCGCCGTTGTCGGAGCAGCTGACTGATAAATTAATATATCAAAACAGATGTTGATGATTTATACTTCATTTTAAAAGTTTACTAATTAGGGATTTCAAATAGTCTGATTAAAGTTTTGCAGCTTATATAAATCTGCCCAAATCAATAAAAAAATAAATACTTCTACTTTGATAAAACAAATATAACGCAATTTCAATTACTTAGTCACGTTTATACATAGTAACATATTAACCAAACTAGCAAAAATGAAATTAAAACAAAAAGAAACCTACAAAAATTAGTAGAAAATATTTCTAAATAAAAAGTTTAGAAATATTAGGTAAACTAATATAAGTTTAGATAAACTTTACTTTGCCACAAATTTTGTGGCAAAGTAAAGTTCCGAACAATTAACAAGACGTAAAAAACATTCGTCCACTTCTTTTTCGTAACTAAAAATTCTGTCATAAAAAATAAACACTAGATTTTTTTTCTTTAAGCGTATTCTTTAAGTATGTCTAACTATTTATGTAACTTTAAGCACATATTCATTCTATTAACTAATTTCACTAAGCACATTTCTGCTATTCACTTTCACCTATTTTCCCTTATCGTAGTTTAAAAGAATTTATTATATTATTGACGTACGTAATCATACTTATATACTAGCATAAATAATGAAGTCTGTGTAATCTGTATTGTTGCCAGTGTGTCAAGTCTTATTAATAACAAACAAAAATATCGATATTCAATGTTGTGAACAATACAGCATGTGCAAATAAAAACAAGAAGTCGGGAATCTGAAAATAATGGACCGTTAAAGTTGGTATTGGATAAAATATTTTGTTTTGTACAATACAATTTATTCAAATAAAGAAATCAATTTGGTAATCCTTCTGTGACAAACTCAAATAACTAGGGACAAAACTATTACCTATTAAAATTCAAAAATTGAGATATTTTCGAGAACTTTCTTAATGCCAAGTTATACTTTTGTTTTAATATAAGCCTGTAATTACTTGTAAAATCTGTTGCTGCTGGACTGGCGGATTTTCATCGACGTAATCCATACACTTCCATCTTCCTCTTCGAAATGGTTCTAAACTAGCTATCTTAACCACTTTGAATCGTTCATTGTTACGACTGGGTGTTGCTTGAATATCTTTACCTTCGATAAGTGGTGGACCACTATCGCCCACACAATTAACTATTTGCTGTTGTTGTGGATGCTGATGGCCGAGCTGTTGTGCGGAATGTAAGACCATACCAGTTTGATCGCAATTTTTTGACATTTCAATATTTTCGCAATTTAATTGATTTTGATTACTAAATTCCGATGTTGTAGAATCGGCGTTCGTAGAATGAGCAGTTATAATTGCGACACCATATTGAGGGCTCGTTGGAATTATGTTTTGCAAATTGTTCATTTGTTTATTGATTGTTGTATCTTTACTGTTACTAGTGTTATTTGTATTAGAATTAATAGGTTCTCTATCGTTTGACTGAGGAAATTGATCGATAAGATCTGCTTGTTGTAAAGTTGATGGAGACGATTGTACAGTAGTCGTTGTGATGGCTGTGGATTGTTCGTTTGAGGAGTTCTGGGATATCTCAGCAGTATTAACTACTGGTTGTAGAGACGTTGTGGCTGATGCAGTATTGGCGTTACTCGCTTCTTGACCTGAAGCAATGCCATTTAATCATTATTTTCAATAGATATTACCACCATATTGCAATTCATATGATTATAAAGTTAAACAACTTAATTTTGTTCGTTCCAATATAACTATCAAGCGTTAAATCAAATAACATTCTTTTGCTATTGGTCCATTGATACTCCAAGAAAAACAAGTCAAACATAAATTAACTATAGTAAACAATAAAAATATTGAATTCGTCAGATGTTGAGGTATTTGTATTCCCTGAACACGATTAAAGTAATTTTTAAATAAAAAAATTAAAAGTGCTATCACTAGTGTATATCTATCAATGTGAACTCGGTGATGCATTTTTGTGATTTGTACACATTCTAAGACAGGCCATATAAATTTGAAAGTGGCTCATTACTGTGTTCCTTTATTACAAAATTACTATTAACAATGTAATTAATTGTTGAATAAGTTAGGTATAGACTCATCGTAACCTCAACCTGTAATATAGATGTGTTTGTGAAACACCTGTGTTCCTTTATTACAAAATTATTATTAACAATGTAATTAATTGTTGAATAAGTTAGGTATAGACTCATCGTAACCTCAACCTGTAATATAGATGTGTTTGTTACACAATTAAAAACACCAAGAGCAATCGCCCTTTTTGGAAGAGTGTACAAACAAACAGTTTAACGAAACCATTAATTTAAAGAATTATGAGCTGATTCGAGGATATTACGAAAATAATGATAAAGATTAAGATTTTATGTAATTTGTGACGGTTAACTAAAAAAAGTAATTTCAAACGACAATAAATATTCCTAACACTATAAAAGTCAATGAAAAACTAACGATTATATGTATTATAATCTATGTAACTTACGTTTATTCAAAAATATGATGTAATTTTGTTATTCCAAGATTTGAGTAAAATGCCCACAACTCTCGTAAAAAAAACTAGAATATTTCATTATGTATTTATCGAGCTCGCAGATAAAGCATTAAATATGCAAATTAGGCTCAGTAGTGGTCATATCCCTTCTTCCTAACGATTCAATTTCTATTATAAAATTGTTACTTAAAAAGCAACTTGCTCCTAAAACCAGATTTTCACGATCTGTCAAAAGATATACATTTCAATTATATTGCCATGTACAACAAAGTATCTAACACAATAATACCAAAATTATATTACTATTGGATTACTTAGAAAATTTGTTCGTGATTATATAATTCGTTTTCATTTGTTTGATAAACTCGATTTAAAATTGTATGCTTTGTTAATTAGGACAGTCAAATAAGAATGTCCGAAACTTAGTTAAGAATATATGCTCATTGAACTGAGCTTCGCATGAATTGAGTTGAATAGCGTGGCCTGAATATTCTAACTGCAATTTTGTAGTTCCAAATCTTTCTTTTCATAAAAGTAACCCTTTACGAAAAATTCTGCATTTTTACTCAAATTTTATTGTAAATCATCTTTAAATGCATTAGCTATATCTATTGATGCACATTAATTTCTAATACACAAAATAATAGTAATATTAAACTAAAAGAAAACGTCAATAAATGTACCAACTTTTCTTTAATTATTATTATTTGAACGTTTAATGTAATTTAACTATTAAGTGAATTAGAAAGAATCATCAAAATGAACAATCTAAACAACCCTCAATATGGTACCGTCTAACATACAAATAATGCATCTAAAATTAGAGAAAATATTCCAATGTTTGATAAGAAACTGTGAAACAAATATTTTAAAACATGTAAAAATAGAAAATGTTAAATTCTTACTACAACACCTCATACATACCTTACAATAAAATAAACCAAAACTCAGAGAAGAAATAGAACAAGACAAGTGTCTAGTCAAACTATTTATAACACCAATTTGTTTTATTATTAATATAAACATAGATAAGAAAGAATAAATTGCATTCTTCAAGAAATGCATAGTAGGATATTTAAAAAATTGGATGTAATCAAGAACTTTTGAAAGTAGCAATTACCATTTGAACAATAAACACATTTATACAATGATAATAATAACAATAAATCAAATAACTCCTCTCTCAATTACGGGCTCTAAATAAAATAGCATTGATTAAATATGAAATGTAATATATTGGTGTTGTACCTTGTGTATGGTTTTCAAAACAATTGGATGTATTATTTAATTTTTACACAAATATTGTTTACAATAAGATCATAATACATAGTTATAATAAAGTCAATTAACATACCTAAAATATTCATATAATCAGGCGTGAGGTCTTCAACTTGTGCACCATTCGAATGCGTGGCTGCCTTGTATCTTTGAACTTTTTCTGGTCGACGAGGATCTACATTTCCAGGTATCATTGTGTCAATCTAAGTAGTCACAAAACGGTTTAGTATTAATTAAGCGCGCTTTTAAATTGAAGTTTAATGCGTTTATCAGTACGTAAATGGGGTAAATGACATGTAAATAAGTCATACCAGCAACGTCGATGTACTTATTTAGAACGTTAGTTTTATATTCTCTAAAGCCCTAATGTTAAATTATATGTTGATTTCTAATAATATGTTATTAAATAAATATATGAAAACAAGTGTTTATCTTTTTCTATGATTCACTTACCTTGAAATCTAATAAATTAAACGTAATTATTTTAATTGCACTCACAAATGGCGACAACTTTTACAGACATTGTCATGTGTTGACATATGTCAAATATTTTACGAAAGATGTCAATGCCATCTCACAACAATATTTTGAACTGTCAGATGCATCTTGAACGGGGCTTGTATATAGAATTCTGTGTGATTCGTATTGTATCATATTCAAAGATTCTGAATATTCAGTTGAGAAATTATTTTACAATATTAAAAATTTTTTGTACAATAGAAATAAAAATAATAAATTAGATGATTTTTAGTATAGTTGATAGAATTGCTAAATCTTTAACAGCACAGCAATCTAATAATCAGTTAATGTTATAATAAAAAGTAAATCCTTGTTTTTACATTTATTTATTCACTACCGCTTTCGGCTTTTGATAAATAAATATCAAAATAAATAACTATCAAAACAAGGAGGTATTTTTATTATAACATTAATTAGAAAACTGTTATCGATCAAAAACAATCATTATAATCAATAGTTAAACAAAGTGCAAATGAAACTTGAGAAATATGTATAAGACAAGAAACCTCAATTATGTTAATAAAAACAAATATATACTGAGCTGAATCTTAGCAACAAAAAAATTTAGTAACACCTATAATTTTATATATATTGATAGGCCTTGTGATTTTCTTTAAAATAATATCAAACATGTGGGGTCCAACACGAATGGTTCTAAAGATTTAAAACTTCCATTAATCCCATGGCAACCAATATATAAATAAGCATGATTCCTAAACAATAATAGATAAAAGAATGCTTATAAGGAAAAATATATTACGTTTTATGAGTAAATGTATCAAAATTGATGACACATCCTTAAATCCGAATACTTTTGTTATTGTTCTGTCCTAAGTCCGCCCCCATTTGTGTTTTAAAAGTGACATTTAAAAAAATGTTTAAATACACATACTAATAACCATTGTAATGTTCAGCAGAACAGAAAGGTTCGTAAAAACGACGAAACATTAAATCCAAAAGCTTACAAAGTACGTTCTTGTCGCATGCGTTTCTATGCTAATCAATTGTTATCCTAAACAACTAATGACCTGATTGAATTTAATACACGTGTTATAAGGTGACATGGTCAAGAGTATAGATCAACCTTTGCTTCAAGCGGTACTATAATAAAACGCTTGATTTCCTTATAACGCTCACATTTGAGGTATGAAAGCGATATTAGTGCGTTTCATCAAATGAACACTTTCTAAATCTGAACACACTCCAGCAGTTATTTTTTGACAGTTTTAAATATGACTGGCAGATAGCGCTAATATTGAAATAAAGAAAAAAAGATTAGATGTAAATCAACTTAAATTGAAATATTTTATGAAGCCGTCAAATATAAAACATGAGTAAAGATATTACTGATGATGTTTTTGAGAAATTCTGTGCCCTAATGGATAAAAATGTTAGGGGTGCACAAGTAATCATTTTAAATATATTTCTTTAAAAAGCAATATTTTATCTTTTTTGTTGTAGCTAACAACTTATTCTATAGCTTTTGTAGGTCTTGCAGTTGCTATGCGAAAAGTTAGACCGGTAAGTGTACAAGGTTTTTAAGTTTTTCATATGTTTTGGACCAAAGTAAATAAAATTCGCCGACATTATTGGATACTCGGCAACAATAAAGTAGATTTAAATAATACTCGTTTAATTAAGTTATAAGAACATAATAAAATGTTTCCATCTATGGCAAAGAAAAGAATAACTGTAGGGCATAGCAGGAAGTTATTTCCGTTTGATTTCAATTAAACCGGTTAAAATTATTTCACATCTAAATTTAATAATTCTTATTTTAGTTCACTCGTTTTCGTAATGCGTTAGATATTCCAAATAGTTTTATTAAATCAAGAAGAGAGTTAAAGGGTACCGTCGAGAGGATTGATCCAAATGCTTCTTTGCTAATAATTAATCATAAGCCATTGATTGGGTTTGCAGATATTAATCACACAGGCTTGCCTGTTAAGATATCGAATGTGATTGTAAAAGGTCATGGATTGGGTTGGCTACAAGCTATTGTTGTAGGAAATGAGGTTGTTTTTATACCTATTAAAAAAGAAACTACTCGTTTGCATTGTGAAGTGGTTTTACCTCAGTACAACAAAAAAGATGTAAGTTAATAGAAAATACAAACTTTTATATTTAATATGTTTAATCCCAATTTGTGATTGTTTTAATTGATATTGCATTAGATTTTTGTTCATATATATATGTATGTTCTAATACTGATATCTACAACTGGACGGAATTACGGCTCATCGGCTATGTACGTCGCATTGGTGTAGCGAACAGTACTTCAGTATGTAGCATTTCTCTAAATTTTACCGAAGTATGTTTCCCATATCAGGGTCTCAACGGTGCTTGAAGACTCAAATCAACTAGCTGATCTTTGCATTAAATGCCAAATACTACTCACTAACAACATATTGTACGAACAATATCAATAGAATTTGTTAATACTGATTATTAGTAGCCTGTATTGTCTTGCATGATCCTAGCACTTGATTACGGACTGAGGACATCGTTTTTTTTATTGTTACAGTTTAATGCTCTCCGACATTTATTTCATTGTTACTTGGGTATTTGTTTTGTAATAAACTTTTGGAAATATCCGTTGTTTTAGGTTATAGCATTAAATTTATTTTAAACAAAATAAAACTATGTCTGATGGACTGTAATTTTTCTCTAACATAAATGCTCCTACATGAAACTCTAGTTATATAATTTCTTTAATTGGGCTGATTTATCGATTCCGGCCCATTATATAGAT
>WYDF02053905.1:0-12003 GCA_009867245.2 Adranes taylori
CGATGGGTAGACGGAATCACAAGCTTGACTGGACATTCTCTGCACGTGGCCACAGAACTAGCCCAGAACAGAGAGGAATGGATAATTGCTACAAAAATGGTAGAAGCATAGTGCCACCAAACCCTTGTGAGGGTAATACACAGATACACAGAAGAATGTTCTTAATCATCAAATAGCAGATGGCGTCCGTGCCAGGAGAAGAATCCTTCACCGACCTCAAGAGATAATTTAATTCACTTAAAGAAAAAGGCTTAAAAAGAGAATGCGGAACTAAGTCAAAATCGATATCTACACGAATAGCATGAAAATCATCGGGAGGGACAATGGAATCTAAAAGTAAATTTCTAAATTAAACAGACATTGGTCTATGGACACTTAAGGACAATATCATAGAAAATCTCCTTGCTTTATCCCACACTACAAACACATTAGAGGACCTAAACAAGGACTCATAGAATTTAATAAAGCATTTTGTTTCTTCTGTTTTATAGTTTTCTTAATTAATGCCGCCATCCCCACAAATAAGAAGGATCATCCCGACGCCGTTCGAATATAATAAAAAATCTTCTCCGTTTCCTTAAAAGATCTCTACATTCCTCATCAAATCATGGAAGAGGAAAATTTTATATAAAGTATAGAAACTTAAACGATATAAACTTTTTATTTGCAAGTTTGAACATGTACAAGCATTATATTTTATTAATTTGAATCCTAAATCACAAGGAGTTATTATAAAAAAATAATAGACATATATTTATTTTGTAATTTTTTTTACGTGTTTTAAAAATTTTTGATTTATTGAATTCTTTGAAATAAAAAATTAAAAGAATGAAATTTACATTATTTTTTTCTTATAATAAATACTTGAAACCGCAACATAGGGATATTTTGGAATGCTCACTGTTTTGAAGCATTCGAAATATTTGTATACGTCAGATATTTATGTATTTTGTTATTGAAGTACCCAATATTAAGGTGCAATTAATATAATAAAAATGATTAATTTAACATAATTAAGGCGCAATTAGTTTATTATTCATTGTTTATAGTTTATTATTTATGCATTTCATTCATGGTTCATAGTAATTTATGGTTGACTAAAGTTTAATACTTACCAAAACCCTCTCTACTGACTCCATGTTGTTTATAAAGTTGTAAGTGTTTGTAAACATCATCTACTTGGGCTTCAATGCTATCACCCAATTCAGATATTGAACTTTTTACTCCTGCAAGAAGAAAAATAAATGTTGGAAGGAAGAAAATTAAAATAATTTTTGGAAAATATTAGGTATGTCAACATTGATCAAAACATAAAATAATCCTAGCATGGATGTAGCTATCAAATTGTTTGTATATTTGACTAGAAGTCCACATCACATGCGTAAATGGACTCCAGAGCAGTAGATGTTTTTCCAGAAGAATTAATTCACTTTGTGTACCCCGGCTCATACTCCGAGTCAGATGGGAAAGATTTTTGATCATTAGAGCTCAAATATACGACTCTAAAACAAGTAGCTAAATCAATTGTGATAAACATATTTGCAGAAGTAATGAAACAAACGAAACCTAAGTTAATAAATGCTCAAAATGACCTCCTCCCTTCCCTCACACCCTTGCTGCAAACAAAGATTTATTCTGTTTAAAAACTCCATCTGCATTCTTCTTAATTAAAACATATTGGGAGAATAGATATTGTTGCAATGTCACAACCTTTATTAAGAAATTAATTATAATAGTTGTTCTTAATTCTTCATAATTGTTGAGATGTTATGCTTCTAAAAGCGTTAATAATCCTCTGCTTCATGTTTTCTGCTATTGACTAGGGTGACCTAGCCGGCCATTTTATAAGACGAGTTGTTTCCAACCATCTCTCCCAGCCATCACCCAGCCATCTCGGAATACGTGTTATTAAGGTAATCTTGTACAACAATAGAATTATGCGGTGGTGCTCTGTCGTGCTGCAACCACATGTTTTCTCGAATTTCAGGAGGAACATTTGCCAATAATTGAGGTAATTCATTTGGTAAGAAACTTAAATATGCTGGCCCAGTTAGATGATTTTGAAAAAAAATGCTGTCCTATAATATACTCGCCAATAATCCCTCCCCAGACATTGACGATTCATCTATGCTGCCGGTCCACTTGTCGGAAAATTCTTGGATTCTCAACTGCATACTAAGAAATCTTTGTTTACGGAGTCATTCTTGTGAAAAGTTGCCTCATCAGAAAATAATACATAAAGAAAGAAAGATGGATGTTCTTCTAACTTTTTTTATTTGCTCAATGTTTTTCTTGCCCATTTTGATTTGACATCGTTATGAGTCTGCAACTGTGGCCCAGTTCCGTATTCAAATGACCAACAAAAGGAAAGAAAAGATTTCTACATATTGTTTTACGGTTGAGTCTGCCTGGACATTGTATCGATGAATTTTCCATTCTGCCAAAGCCGGAATTATTATTTCGGAGATGACCTCCCGGAGTCCTTGAAAAATTCACGTACATCGTTGTTCGCTTCTTAGAAATCTGAATTTGGACGTCAATGACTGCATGTAGTTGCACGACTTAGCTAAAAAAGAAGATGAGAGACTAATACCTAACAAAAAGAGGCCTAAATCACCCCATCGGTTAAGATAATCCTGTTCCCGATGGCCCCTTTATGAAATCTTCTGTCTTCCACATAACAACACAATTTCTATGATTGCTTTTAATCTGTTTCTGTTGAATGATTTTAATAAACTCTACCCCTTTCCTTTCAGCGTGGCATGTTCATCAATGTTTTTCAAAGCATTTTTCCATGTAAACGGTGTTGTAACCAGAAGGAGCAGCGCTTATCAGGAAATTTTCTCAAGTAATTCGTCTCTCGGTTTCATTGTTGACAAAAAATCCAAAAGTGATGGGATGGGGGGCGTTCAATCCCTCTACCATGAATAGTACAAACTGCAGAAGAGATTTCCTTTAATTTTACCTGTATCTGTATTTCTATATCACTCTTGGTGTCGAATTCTATAATTTTAGTGTGTGCATCAACTTTTTTCTATTCTATCTATTTTGTCACTATCCATTTGTATTCATCTTTTTGTTTGCTTTTGGAATGCGTTTCAATTTTGACATCTTATGTACCTTCTTGTCATTGCATCGATTTTAAGAGGCTGTAATTTCCTTTTATGTTTTGTTTGTGTTTTTCTCATGTTCTTGAATTGTGCAAAGTTATTTCCAAGGAGCATAGGACAGCTGTCAGTGCTTTTCAGAGGGTTCTATTCTTTGCTATTGGTTTGATTGTGCACTTGCCAATTTTTTCCACCTCGTTCTTTACGGTTCTTCGTCATGGTCGTCGCGGCCTTCCTGGTCTTCGCCTTCACTGGGGTTTCTAGTCAGTGGCCTGTTTCGGAATATGTTCAGGGCCTTGCCGTAGTCTGTGGTCAATCCAGTGCCATTTTCTCCTTTTTATGTGGATAGCGCATTGAGCATGTCCTGTTCTCTACCATAGTGCTTCGTTGGAGATTACGTTTGGCCATCGGATTCTTAGGACGGTCCTCAAAAATCGGTTCACTGTTGCTTGTTTTTTTTTTATTTAGTCTGACCGTTGTCTTCCACGTCTCACACCCGTAGAAGAGTATTAATTTTATATTCGACAATCGCAATTTTGTTTTTAATGAAATTTTTTGGACATTCTTATCGGGCGCAACTTGGCAATAGCTGCTTTCGCTTTTTATTCGATGGGCAATATCTTCATCTGCTCCCACAGATGAAGTTGAAATTACTCTCCCTAGATAGTAGAAGGATTCGAACATTTCAATAGTTTCTCTGAGGAGGAGGAGTTTGATTCTTTGAATAGATTTTTGGTGGGGTTAACTCATAGTTCTTTTGTTTTTGGTCTATTGATCTTAAGGCTGATTCTCGTTGCTTCAGTTTCTAAATTGTCCAGTTTGGTTTGCATATGTCGATGCATCTGGGTCAGGGGGTAGATATTGTCTGCAAACTTCAGGTCTTCTAATCCCTCTGCGAGTAGCCAATGGATTCCCTTAGTTCCATCGGCCACTACTTTCCGCATTATTTGGTCCAGCTATGAATAAAATAGGCAAGAGCAAACAACCTTGCTTTACTCTAGTTTTCATATGAAATGCATCAGAAAGTTCTTCCTCGTGAAGCACTTCTCCCTTGTACCCACTGTATGTTGCCTTAATTAGGCGCACTATTTTTTCTGGGATTCCTTAATTTCTTAGTGCTGACTAGAGACTATTTCGGTCTATGCTGTCAAATGCCTTTTCAAAATCGACAAACATCAGATGTAGGGGCGACTGATATTCAAGCATTTGCTGCACTATGATTCTTAGGGTATTGATTTGGTATGTAGTAGAAGCAGCTGTTCTCTCTGAATCCTTTTTGCTCCTTTCTAACCTTCCATCTAGTGATTTCCTGATGCGATTTAATAGAATACGAGAAGAAAATTACTTACTTGGCGTAGATAGAAGCTTTATACTTCTCTAGGTGTTGCATTCGGTGAGGTTCCCTTTCTTGGGTAGTTTGACCATCACCCCACTCTGATCAGCTGGCATTACTCCGATGTTCCACACTTGCTTTAGTAGATGGACCATCATTTCTATTGTCAGGTTAGCGTCGCTCTTAAGTGCTGCTGCAGGTATGTTGTCAATACCTGGGGCTTTGCCATTTTTACACTTCTTGTTTGCAGCCACCACCTCTGTTCTAGTGATCGGATTAAAATCTACGTTTAGCGGTTTTACATTTTGGTTCTCTTCCTGTTGGTTTTTCCTCACTGTAGTGGGTCGGTTCAGTAGTTCCATGAGGAATTCACCCCATCGTATAGCTGTGGTGTTCGTTAAAAGGTTTCCTTGTCTATCTTTTATTGGTTTCCTGTAGTTTAACTGATCCTGTACAGTTCTTTGCTGTTTCTTTTCTTTGTACTAAGATGAAATGCTTTGGTTTAGCAGCATTTCTACCTTGATTTATGCTATTTCTTATGTTTTTCAGAATTTGATTCCGTACTAAAGCAGATCCTAGATTGCAAATTCAGTGCAACTTTTTATAGTTTAGTCTTTTATATTTAAATTTTTGTTTCCTTATCCAATCACTTGATATTGTGTTTTATCAGATTTTATTTTAATCTTCGCTTTTTATGTTCGTTTTCTAACTTCCAAGTCATATAACTTGCATTCACTGCATCATCTCCAGCGTCCTCTAGGATGCAATAACTGCGGCCAAATTGAATCTCTTGGTACCATCGAAAGGCAGTAGTCCTTGAAGGTGCGTTTTCACCAAAGGCAATTTTCATATCTTTGATGCACTCCTTTTCACTTTTTTTTAAACGAAAATAATATACAATCATTGCTCGAAAATGTTCTTTATTTAAATCCATTTTTATTGAATTCTAAATAATTTTGAAAATTTGCAGTAACGGAACGGTTCGATATATTTACAAACTGTCACGTTTGTTTGACAACTGACCGATTAAACTTCATGACGCTTTATAGGTTAATAATCTCATAAGTACAATGTTGCCACATCCCGAAATTTTAACAGCATCCCTCGTATTATAAGAAGAACACTTTTTGACCCATTTTGATATTATTTTGAAATTTGGTAGCTGATTTATTATTGCAATAAAATAGATGATTTATAGCTGATTTATGTTAATTAATTATATGATTTATGAAATAGATGATTTATGTTAATTAATTGTTGTTTAATCATAAAATCCTCCAAGTTTTTATTCACATATAAAAATCCGGTCGTTAATTTTTCCCATCACCTTAACACTCCTGTAGCACGCTCCCTATCATTTCTGATCTATACTAATATCTTTGCACAAATCTATTCTCACCCTCGTAATAATACCCCCGCTTACTCTTCCTTTTGCCTGTTTTCTGTTTGTCTCCTTCCATTTCCAATTGTATGTTTTGGCAATCCCAGTCCTTCACTTCTACCCATGTTTTGATCAACCCAACTATATCAATTACGCTAAAAACTTGTTGTTTTCAATTTTGTTCCTTAACTACTGAATATTCCAGCTTATAACTCTTAGCTTTTCCATATTACAGTCCCTATCTAATTCCTTATTCCTCCTTACGCATTTTATAACATATGCATTATTCTTCACATACTCATTACTATCGACACTATTTTGAAACTTACTCTTTTGCTTTACCCATCCTTTTTTCTTCATTCCACAAAAATTGTCATAGATTCTCCCTTTATTTCTTTCATATATTAACCCTTTTTCTACTATCTTCTGGTTTCTTAAATTCTATCCGTCTTCGAATCTGGACTCTTTCTTCTGCTCCTCATGCCCATCATCAATATACCCCTTATACATGCCACATTAAGCTCCCCTTAGTTTTCCTCTTCATTTCTTTTTTTATGAACTCCTGGATGATCATCTTTCCATCGTCATTCCATTTTTCCATCGCCGTCCACCGTCAGACATTCACATCGTCGGATTTTTCATCTGATGTCCGACATAAGTCCGACAATGGATGGAAATCACGTTACAAACACAATTAACAAAACAAATTGTTTTAATAATATTTTAAAAATATTTTAATTAGAATTTGTTTTGATTATTTCTAGTGGGAGTTTTTTATTTAATGACTGATGTTAATTGGGATCGATGTAGGTGCAGATATATTTCTGCTTTTATATCTGTTTAAAACGAGTGTTCTTATCTGTATTTTCCATAACAGTCATGTATTACTGACACTCTTGTAATCCAAACAAATCAAAGCAGGCCAGATAAACATAGTCTTTGTTATTTCGTGCGCTCTAAGCCATATATACAGTATAAGTGAATGGTAATATACAATATTATAACTATGGAAACAATCATGGGATGATTGTTTCTTGTGCTTCTGCATATTGCTACGTACTGAAAAATGGAGGGATGAATTAAATATAAACTAATATAAGCAGGATAGCTTACTTAGTCTATTAATGTTACATAATTGATAGACTAAGGTATCATGCTTACATTAGATTATATTTAATTCCCTTTAATTTTTTCGGTACGTGACAGTATATGAAAATATTATTTTGAGTTAAAAGTAACTCAAATTTATATATAATAAAATGATAGAAGACAAGTCAGAAGTCATCAATAATAGCTGCGACAACAATATAACAATCCTCTTCTGGATTCAGTCTTGGATGAATCGAAAATTGAAAAACCTTAGAATTATTTGTATACTAGCGGACCCGACAAACATTGTTTTGCTCCCCACCTGGTCCCCATGTTTGCATACAGCGCGGACAGATCTGTTGTCTGCACTACTGTGGCGTGTGGTAAGCCAGCGAAATTGCTGCGAGCAGCGACAGGGTCTATTTGCTGCGGCCAGCAGTATTGTTTCATTGTCCCAGCCAGAATTATTGTTTCCTTGGTATGGTTTCATTGCCGTGACTTTGCCGCGGCCACCAGCCTATAAATTTTCATAGCTATCGGTTGAACGGTGTAGAAGTTAATGTGCTGTAGCGCCATCTAGAGGGCGAGTTACAACAAAGTCGATGCTATAAAATTATACCTATTTATATAAATTTTCATCGCAATGGGTTGAACGTTGTAGAAATTGATGCGATGCAGCGTCATCTAGTGGCGAGTTGCAACAATGTGGATAGCATAACAATATTCTTCGTACTCAAATACCTTTGTATATACATTTTTATGGTAATCCGTTGAACGGTGTAGTAGTTGATGTGCTGTAGCGCCATCTAGAGACGAGTTACAACAAAGTGGATAGCATAAAAATATTCTTCGTATTCAATTACCTATATATATATATAAATTTTCATGGCGATCGGCTTAACGGTGTATAAATTGATGTGCTACAGCGCCATCTAGTTGCGAGTTACAACAAAGGCAATAGCATAAAAACCTTCTCATTGAAAAACTACATATATATACCAAATTTCATGATGATAATTATTTACTTGAATTATTAATTATATTAACACAAATAAATTTTAACAAAAATAGCCTTAAACCAACAAAGACATTTAATTAATAATTACCTGACACAGTTAAACTCAAGCCAATGGCGACAACTGTCCATAAAAGAATTGATTTCATCGCAATGATTATTTATATGTCTTCAAACAATTTTTGTCTTTAAACACTAGGATAACGTATAAATAAATTACTGCTTTTCAAACCAACTGCCTGATTTTATATTAACTTCAGGTATGCAAGCGATAATAATTAAAATATTTGCATGTATTATTCATACGACTTCACGTAAAATAATAATAATAGTGTAATTATTTTCAATGTATTTGATGATTTTGAAATTGTGAAAATTATCAATTCTGTAAAAATAATTAACATTTCTACATTCATTTAAAGAAAATATATAAAATTTTAAATTTTAGTAAACAACCGAAGGGTTTTAGGTATAGCCTTATTTTCTTTTATCTTCTCTGTTACTATATATCTGCTAAATCCAAAGGAGGATAAACCAAAGGAGGAGAGTTATCCCCAGGATAACTCTCTGGGGAAAGGCAGAGGTGTCATTGTGTAAATCTTGAATAGTACATAATTTTCATCATATACGAAGTTTGATCAAATAATACGCGGAATCAACTGCGAATTTACTTTTTTTATGCCCGGTATACATATATTTCCATAGAGGTCCTACCCTACACCCTATCAGTATATTGTATGTAATGATGTGGTATGTGTATTAGCTTAGCCAAAAATTGAAAAACCAACTAATTAGTTATTTTTCAAAAGCTATTTTTGATCTCATAATTAAAAAGCATAACGAACAATAGTAACTAGTAATTAGACTAAACTTGTCGATAACGACTTTTTGCTGAAGTCGATATTCTTGACTAGCTCGTTTTCGATGTTCAGTATCGCTACATCTATACTTCGTAATCATTTTTTTTCTTCCAGTCTTAAACTTGTTAACAAATATCCACTCATCCAACCATTTTCACTCATCCATCTGTATTTACTATTATACCGACTAACATCAAATAATCCTTCTCACTCTTAGCTTTCCACATCCATCCATCCTTTGTACAACTTCATTCACAACTTCTTCTTCTCAAATTACCTCAATTCATCTTCTCAAATCAGCTACTTGAAGACCATCCAATTCTCTCACTCCCTTTCATTCTACTCTTAAGCCATTCATTCTCACATTTATCTGTTCCATTTGCGTCAATCCTTCCGTATACACTTCCTTGACCAATCTACATCTTTCATCATTCACTACTTTCTTCTAAAAATTCACCATCCTTTTCACTCCGCTAATCTAACATTTATAATTTCTCTGTCTTCAGGTGTATTCCTGTCTAATCCCAACATCCTTTTAATACAGACCACCTGTACTCTCTCTATTATTTATCTTTCTTCCACCGACCATACTTCTGCACTATATATCAAAATATTGTTCACACATTCATCCATTATCTTATTACTCATCTTCACAGATTCTCCCAACTTTCTTTCCCACACCAGTTTCATTCTTTCTATAACTCCACTAGCTTCCTTTCTTATCATTTCCATATGTTCCTTACACTTTTCGTTTTGTGATATCACTAAACCCAAATATTTATACCTCTTCATCCGTTTAATTCGTTGCCCCCCTATACTAAATTTATCCCGTCTACTTTCTCTCCCTCCCTTCTTGCATACATTATTTTTGTTTTTCCACATTCACCTCTAGACCGCTACCATCCATATACCTCTTCACCCTTTCAATTATTTCATTCAACTCTTCCCTTCTATCAGCCAGATACACAATATCGTCTGCATATGAAAGAGAGCATACTCTGGTCCTTCCAATCTTAACCCCATCCGCTTGCCCTCTCATCAAATCGTCCTAGAAATTCGAGAAATAAATATTGAACAAGCAGGTAATAAGTGGTATCCCTGCATTACATCTCCGTGCGTTTCAAACCATTCCGGTACATTCTCATTCACTCTCGCCACTAATTTCGTTTCTTAATACATTTTTTCTACCATTCTTCTCATCCCTGCCTTCTCTTTTCTCTCCCACAATTTTTCTCTCATAATCCTGCTAAAGGCAGGTTTAAGATCAACGAACAACAGATACATCTTTTTTCTTTTCGCTACCTCTTGATTCACCAAGTAATTTATGCTAACAATATTATTTGCCGTACCCCTACCTCTGACAAAACCATTCTGAGCAAAGGAAAGAATTTTTTATCATGCCCTTTTTCTTCCAATCTCCTAATTATAACCCTTGCATATAATGTATATATCCATAGTCCATCCATAATCGTTACTCCTATATAACTATAAACCTCTTTTCTATTCCTCATTTTGTATACCGGCACGATTTCCTTTTTCTTCCATGCTTCCGGTACTATTTCCTCTTTTTTCCATACATTATTTATCTCCTCTTATTAATGCACTTATTCCTCTCTGATTTCAATATTCCCATACATCTACAGGAAGTCTCTCTTTTCGTCTTCCACACTTATTTATTCAACTTCACACTCATGTCTAACTTTCTTTTCTCCTCACTTAAATACCCACCTTCCAAACCTTTATTTTCTAAAGTTTCTCTCCCATTCTCTCAATTTGAACAACACCTGACTCTAATACTTCCTACAATTCCTCTTCTTCTCATGAACTTCAATATTTCCCTTTCACATTCAATTTACTTACCTCTTCCTCCGCAATTCTCTTCCTCTTTTCCTTTTCCTTGTTTCCTCTATTCTCCACTCCTGTCTAGCATTATCATCTTCTTTCCAATCAGCCTCTTCTCTTCTCACTTTCCTTAATGTCTTTCCTTAATGTAACTTTTATTTTCTTCTTTAATAACAATCTTCTATCCTACTTCTCTCCCCATTTTTCTTAACATTCATCTCAAGCAATACCCGTACTACATCTGACACCTCTTTTATACTATTTTTTCCTTCCCAGTTCAATTCTTTTAATTTCACGATCATCTCTTTCTTTTTTCTCTTATTCCATACATACTCTACCCTTTCCTCCACTCCTCATTCAATGAGTTATTGATGTGTTAGGACGCCCAGGACGTTTGCATTTTGTTAAAAAAATTTCTATAGCTTTCTGAATGTTGCCCGACGATTTTTAAATGAACTATTTATAAGTTATTTATTAGATAGAGTACAAATAAAGCTTGCAAATTACTTCCTATTTTTATTGTTTTTAGCGTAGTTTGTGTACGCATCAGGGGTCCACTTTTGCCAACCATAGCAAGCCTTTTCCTTAGAAGCTAAGTTAGAAAAATTATTGTACAAAATAATTATTAGGTCGATGAAATGTTGCAGTGATTTGGAGTGTTGATATTCAATTAGAAAGAAACTAGTATTCCAAACTCTAAAATTTGTTTTATTTTCTTCAATAATTCACAATTATTGGGAAAACTATACAGATTTCGGATTCCGGATTTTCGGATTTTCCGGATTTCAAAAACATTCTGTTTTTGAGTTAATTATTATACAAATATAAAAAATTGTTAGCCATAACACTTGAATAAGGGAGCTTCGTTAGATCCAAAATCCCGATAGTTTTCCTAATCATTATGAAGTATTGAAGAAAATAGAACATCTTTTGGAGTTTGGACTGCTGGTTTGTTTTCTACTTGGAAAAAAATATTTCGTGTTTTCATCTTCATTCCTATTAGTTTATCTCGTGTTTTGAATGACTCGTTCTCTATTTTTCCTTTATTCCATTATTCTGCTTCTTGCCCTGGTTAAATTAACTTTTGATTGCGTATAAAATTTAGACATGGAAAGGAGTATAATATTATATTTAACACATGTATTTTATATTTGTTCGTCAGTTTTAGAACAAACACCCTATATAATTTTATGTTTTTAGGTTTTTCGTTCCGTTTTACAGCTAAAAGGAAGTCAGTAATTCCAATACTGAAGATGGAGTTTCAATAATTAATTTCATGAAATCCACATATTTAAGTGTGTCATGTATACTAGGAAATTTATTATACAAAATATAATTAAGTAGTACTTTACAGTTAACATAAATAATAACTTAAA
>WYDF02053916.1:0-25334 GCA_009867245.2 Adranes taylori
ATTGTTTATTGTCTATTGTTTTTTGTAAGAATTATTGTTTTAGTTTTTGTATGCCAATAAAGGTTTTATCTATCTATTTATCTATATTTTATTGAATTTTCTGATTGTCCATAGAAAATAAGGTATACTTTCATAAAGGTTCCCCATACCTAAGTCCAAAGTATTCTGAGTTATGTCGACTTTTCTTAAAATGTGATGTTTAAAAAACAAGTCATTATCTACTAATCTAACAAATTTACTCTTACGTCGAAATAGTTCGGCATTTATTGAATGTATTCCATGATTTAGTACTAAAGATCTTTTTACAGGTTGTTCAGCATTTACAGGT
Organism: Adranes taylori; assembly: GCA_009867245.2. Classification (NCBI taxonomy): domain Eukaryota; kingdom Metazoa; phylum Arthropoda; class Insecta; order Coleoptera; family Staphylinidae; genus Adranes; species Adranes taylori. Next base: position 329 of record WYDF02053916.1, read on the forward strand.
TCATTAATAGATTGTTCAATATGTAATATGGGCCTTATTTTAAATGGAACAATCTGTATTTTAATAATTCATAATGTTTAAAAAAATGTCCCCTTTCTAATGGTTTAAGGGTGGCCTATATCTAGTTTTTTTGCAATTTATAATTTTCTTAAATTTAAGGGTAAATCGATTTTTAAACATTTACAGTTCTCTCTAAATTTTTCAACTAATAATCTTGGCATAGCTGTTTTAAAGAAACCAGTATAGTTGTTAATAAATATGGAAACTTATAATTGTTGAGGTACAACAGCTTTTTTCTATTGATAAGTAATTGAGTGCATAATAAAACAAAAACTTATTTTTAATAAAACAACTATTACTATAAAACATTATTTCACATTATTACTACTAAACGAACAACAAATTATTAGAAGCAAAAAATGAAAAATTACTGTAATAGATGCTCAAAATGCTTGCCACCTTGTGCAATGCAACAAATTATTCTAGCTTCAAATGATTTACTTACATTATTTAACATTTCTGGTGTTAATGACGCGAAAGCATTCGAAATTCGTAACTTCATATCGTCTGGAGTAGTAGGGGGTGTAGCATATACAATATTTTTAATATAACCCCATTTAAAGAAATCCATCTTGGTCAATCCTGGTGACCTAGCTGGCCAATTGTATGGACCGCCTTTACCTATTCATTTATTTCTAAATTTTCTGTTTAGGTAGTTCCTAACAGCACATGAAAAATGAGCAGGAGGATGACGAATTGAATCTGCATTTTTTTTTCGGTCGTTAAGTGGGTGGTTTTCGAGAAGGATCCAGAAGTCTTGTTTTAAAAAATTCAAAATGTTTCTTCCAATCAGGTGTCCGTCAAAAAAATAAGGGTCGAGAACATACTCGCCTATAATCTCTCCCCAAACGTTAACACTCCATCGGTGTTGGCGATGAACAGTACGGAATAAATGTTTATTTACTGTATCGTGATAATGAAAATTATGTGTATTTGTTAAACCATTATTGTGGAAAGTAGATTCGTCTCTAAACAATACATACTTTAAAAAATCAGGATCTTCTCCAACTTTCTCCAAAGTCCATAAACAAAAATTTAAACCGTTATCATAATCCCCATTGTGTCAAATGCTGGTGTAGTTGAATGTGATACGGATGATAATGGTTTTTTTTTAAGTGTTCTACTCAATTGACTGATTCCTAATTCATTCGAAAGTTTTCTAGTAGTAGTATTACGGTTTTCCGTAACAGACAGCAGTATATCACATTCGTTGGCGTTGTCACCAATAACTGGTTCGGTTTTATTTAACGCCTCGTATGCAACGTCACCAGTAGCACGGAATCTATTGAGCAGTCTTTCAAAAATTTCCTTGTTTCGGTGTTCTCTGTCAGGGTAATTTGGAGCATAAACTCTACATGCTAGGATACAATTTTTTAAACATTCCGCTAAGCAAAGTATCATGTCGACTCTTTCGTGGATCGTGTCTGCTTCATTTTTAGTAGGAATTAAATTTAAAGCTAATACACGATTGCTTAGACAATAGTAGACCGTAATGTCATAAAATGACATTAACTAACTAGATTTTGTATGCATTTTTTGTTTAAAAATCGATTTACCATTCAATTTAAGAAAATTATAAATTGAGACTATTCTAAACATTATCGATTTTTCTAAACATTATCAATTATTAAAATATAGGCTGTTCTATTCAAAATAAGGCCCATATTACATATTGAATAATCTAATAGTGAAACTGTAAATTCTGAACACCTGTAAAGAGATGTTTAATACTCAATCATGGAATACATTCAACGAATGCCCAACTATTTCGACGTAAGAGTAAATTTGGTATAATTTGTTAGATTAGTAGATAAAGACTTTTTTTTTTAAACTTCAGAGTTTAAGAAAAGTCGACATAACTCAGAACACTGAATTTAGGTATGGGGAACCTTTATGAAAGTATATCTTATATGTTTGGACAATCAGGAAATGCAATAAAATATATTAATAAAATACAAATAATAAAAAAAATTATAACTTTGATGCGGCGTAATTTTTTGGCATATCCTGTATATTTCAAAACAATTTTAAAATGTAGAGCCTTTATCAACATACAAACTACTAAAGTGATAAAAACTTGAAACTTTTACCGTTTCCCCATAAACCTCCAACCCGTTAGTAGTGATTCAGCCTGTATAAATATCCTTGATATATTGGTAATACTTCTGGCTTCCAGTATATGAAAGGTAGGATGGCAAACCCGTCCACGAATTTTAAACAAAATAATTTTTTATAAAAATAATTTTACCTTTTACGGTTCGCCACCCTTTCACTTTCTGTTGTTTCCAGAGTTTAAGGGATATGATTTATTTTATTACCTATTTTAGATATACCTAAGAATTGTGTCTTGCACATCATTTTGTTAACAAAATGTAATTTTTTTGATGTCAACAATATTTTAAATTTATTAACTTTTCAACATAAGAATGTAATAAAAATGTTATTTTTGCAAATAATCTTTTAATTTTATTGATTAGGTTTACTAGAGATCCACGTGGCGGTGGTCCCTTTAACGATCCACGCCAACAGCAAAGAATCGACCCTAGGCAAAAGTCTATGCGTAAGGATTTTGCGTATTTCTATAATTTACAATATTACAAAAACTAAAATCTGGCGATATTTATGAATTTCTATTTAAATTTGTAGCTGGTCCTGTACCCGCTCCTGTATCTTTACCGAATCGTGGACCGCCAATACCGGGTCCAGCTCCACCACGTTTAGCAAATGGACAGCCTACTGCGCCTGTAGTTTCTGCTGCTATTGGAGCTGCAGCACCAAGTATTGGGCCTGCTGGAGCAAGCGATCAGGAAAAGGTAAATTTCTATATTCTCTTAATAGATATCTGTCTATACCTTAATTTTCATATAAGTACCACAAATAGAATAAAACGAAATCATCTTTTATGAGCAGTGTACTGAAGGCATCATTGTCTCAAATTGCCTCCAAAGTAGCATTCTAGTAGCTTTCTAATTTTTACATGTATATCATTAATTAAATTTTGTTGCGAACATATCTGTTTATACGCTATCCTATATAATTTAACTTTTATTATGGGTCAGGCAAGCCACTAATTTCATTTTGGTCTATGTATAGAGTTTGGTAAACAAGGATATTTTCAAAACTCCCATCGTGGTCGATGCATTCTTAGATTCGGTTATATAAAATACGAGGTATAATTAAATAATACGCGGAATTTCCATTTCTTTTCGAAAAATATTTATTATTTCGTAGTAATCCATCCCCATTGGACTTCTTTCAGCATTTTTCAACTCTTCGAAGCAAGTTTGAAATTTAATTTTCGATATGGCGTTTTTTGCCAAAAAATCATTAACAAGCAACGAAGTGTGCGCAGATGCATTATCGGAGTTTTGTCGCCACAAATTCGAACATTTTCTTTGGATTGCTTCAACTAAACTGCGTAAAACTTCTAGGTAGTACTCTTTGTTGACCGCACAGTCTGGTGGCAAGAACTCATGGTTCACTATGCCATTACTGTCGAAGAAAACTGAGTAGAACCTTTACATTCAAGCGAACTTAGCGAGCTTTTCGCTCTTGGCTCTTCAGAAAGCTTTCATTGGGACGATTGGGCCTTAGTTTCGACGTCAAATCCATACAGCCATGTATCGTCACCAGTTATGATATGTTCAACAATTTGCGAACAAATGTAGTTGTCACTTATCTCATATCCAGAACATCTGATATAATAGCTTGACATGAGCCAAATGAAATGCAAACATCTTCAGCAACTTCTTAGATAGTGATTCGGCTTTTGGCCATAACAATTTTCTCTACCTATTTGATGGTATTATGTTATTGATGTGTTAGGACGCCCATGACACCTCAATATCTTCTTGACCCTCTTGGAAACGCTTGTACCACTTATAAATGCTTGTTTTATTCATAGAAGAATTACCAAAAGTAACATTTACCATGCCACTGTGTTGCACATTATTTTATTCTTGACACAAAACTGAACGCAAATTCTTTGTTCCTTTTTTTAACAAGTGAAAAATCGCCGTGACATCAAAACACAAATAACCTAACCTTATTAATAGTTAGCAATATCTACTTTTTTTTGTCGCCTGCCGACTACCCAGATAGTCGGTCTGTGGTTATGTGGGGTTCAGCTCTGTCACAGATGGGATCCACCAAAGCCTCTCGGGGGTCAGGGTCACGTCTTACCGGTGCCTGTTTTCACATTACTTCAGTAAGGTGTCCTGATGGTATAGTACCTACCTGATTTGTACTATACCATCCTAGGCTCCTAGGCCTAGGCTCCTCCTCTTCCTTCAAATAGGAAAGAAGAGCCTCCAGCGGCCTACTTCCGTCTAGGTCTGTTCACCCTCCTACCAGTACGAGTTTTCTTCCTCGCATTCTAGTTCTCCTCTCTGAGTGCCTTTTGGCTAAGAAAAGCTGTAGCCAGGTTCGAAAATATTTCCCACGCTTTTCTATCGCCGCATATCCTCGCGATTAATCTGTCTGGGTGTAGATCTGTACCCAGGTATACCTCTGCGACATGCCTTTCGGCTATCAAACCTTGGCAGGGGAATAGAGTGTGGTCCACGCTATCGCTGCATTGGCGTCTCAGTGCTCGCACATATCGGTATACGTTCGTCCTATGCGGTACAGATAGGCGCCAAAACTGCCGTGCCCAGTTAGCATATGGGTCAGATAGTAGGTAAAGCTACCTCTCCTCGCCTCGTACCATCTCCTGACACATGGGATTAGTCTATGAGTCCATCTACCTTTAGTGCTGCTGTTCCATGCTACTTACCAACTGCACAATGTATCGGGGCGCTCTTATTTTGGGGCTGTTTCACGGGCGTACGACCTCGCCCTTTCTGCAGCCAGGAGTTTTATCGGCACGATACCTGTAATAACGTTCAATGCGTCAAGGGATACTATCCGGTAGGCGCATACAGCACGCAAAAGGGCTACGCGCTGCGTTTTTCTAGTATTCCCGCAGTCCTCATCGTGTTTAGTGCCTCCGCCCAGATTGGCGCCGCGTAGAGAACCCTAGACTCAACTACACTATACAATAGTTTCCTGCTGTCGGTACCTGAGCCATCCATTCTTGGCATTAACCTAGAAAGCTGAGAACTTATTGCGCTAGCGTTCTCAGCGGCATATTTCACTTATGCTGAGAAATCGAAGCGACTTGTCTAGCACGATACCCAAGTATTTGATTTCATTCGTGAAGCACACTTGATGTCCCAATACCCTAATATCTGCTTCTGGCACCCTTCTTCTGCCCGCCCATATTGTCCTGAGGCCATATTGCCTCAGTTTTTTATTGCCTAAGTTTTTTGAGGTGCGAGGCTAAGTTCATGGGAACTCATCCACGCCTCAATTTGGGCAATTCCTCTGTTGAGGTCTTCCTGCAGATTTACGATGTTCTTGTGCTTTGCCATAACGGCAACATCATCGGCAAAGGCGAAAAGCTGCAGACTGCATGAAAAAGGAAGTCCTAACATACTGTCGTACATAACGTTCTACAGTGTGGGGCCTAGTTTCGAGCCCTGTGGGGCGTCACACGTCAGGGTCTCCGTCTTCCAAGCGCCCTCCAAGGTGGTGTACGTAATTTTTCTATCACACAAACAGCTTGATAGAACGATCTGAAGATATTGGAGCACTTTTTCGCATTAAGTGCTTCTTGTATGCTGAGCCAGTCCGCTGTATTAAATGCGTTTTTGACGTCTAGCAGAACAAGCGCGCATAGTTCTCTCTCTCTCTCTCTCTCTTGTGCCTTGTTTCCGGTGCCCGGATTGAACTACCGCGCTAGCGGCTTCCACTGTCGAATGCCCTTCCCTAAAGCCAAATTGTCTGTAATGCAGACCATTACTTGCCGACAGGTAGTCTTGCAACCTTTGCAGGAGTAGCCTCTCCAAAAGCTTAGCCACCTCGACAATCAGGCAAATTTGCCTGTACGACCCTTCTCCTTTGCCTTTAGGAATGAGCACCAAAGTAGCTCTCTTCCACGTTTGAGGAAAAGATCCTGTCTTGAGAATCAGGTTAAAGACCAAAAGTAATACTCCTGGGTTAACGTCTACCAACAGCTTAATTATTTGACCCGGACTTCCATCCGGTCCGGGTGCTTTGCTCTTTTTTATCTTCCCAGTTAATTCAGGCTAAAAATGGGTGCTTCTGTTCTACGTTTGCTAGCGAGGGATGCTTCTTATGAAGACGCCTAGTGACTACCTTGTACGGAAGACCCCACGGACCTCTTCGACTGCAGCTCGTAGGTCTTTCTAAGAGTGCTCTTGGCTTTTTCGTATTGCTTTACGAAGTGTTTTGCGCGCCATTTTGTAGCAATATAAACTAAATTACCAATATGGCCGTACTTGTCAACACACGTTTGGGGAGCTTTGGGAAATATCTACCAATAAAACAACAAAAATTTGACAATTGTACTTAGACGACCCGCAAAATTTAAAAATGCCGCGAATTATCTGATCATACCTCAAGGACAAATACTACCTTGTTCCCAATGTGTATACTTGACTTATAAACTATAAATTTTCTCCAATTCTTTCAGGCTGCGTTAATCATGCAAGTACTTCAACTATCGGACGAACAAATCGCAATGTTACCGCCCGAACAGAGGAATAGTATATTGGTTCTGAAGGAGCAAATTGCAAAGAGCACTCAAAGATAAATAAATGGTTTGTTCTACTTATACAATTGCTGCATTATTACATTTTTATGTTCACTGTATACGTTCTTATTTCTTATTATATGAATTGATCGTCAAATATATTACGGTAAAGAAATAAACCAAAATATTTCATTCTACTTTGACTTTAGTTAATAATGTGTTTCAAAATGACAATGTGTTTGAAAAAAATGTGTTGCGAAAAAAGGAACGTACTGTTTTTTTCCATATCGAGCCAAATAGCTATTTAATTATTAGCTAGCTATGTACGTATATGGTTTGATGCAACGTTTAGATGTTCCCATAGGAATCTTTCGCTCTCTTTGTTTATCTCCGTATAAGAAATAAGTGACTCGATACTCACAATAACTTTTAAATAAACTTTATTCACACTTTACAACATTACTTTTATATATCTAATTATATAATTTCAAATACAATAATAAAAATATTAAGACTTGAATAGAGACTGGCGGCGATGATTGGCCAGGATCTTCTTTTATAACCTCGTTGTGCCCGTACACGTTATCTGTTCTAGGAGGGTGCAATATTCCCATTGTAACAATGAAGCGTTGTTTTCGTATCGACTAATTTATGATTATCGCCTGCACGTGCTGATTAATATAAAGGGTTCTTATATTATAGGGTCCCGTATCTTAAGCAAACAGCAAGCATGTTTATTTCTCTCCGTTTTATTTAAAACTATTATATTTGCTACTGTTTTTTATTCCTAACTGCATACGATTTATCAATTTTGTATTTTATATTTCTGATTCTTAATCAACAATTTTGTTTGGATAAGATTGTATGTTAAAAGCAAGTATTGCTCATGCTGATTATTTTCTTTTGTTCATATTGTCCTTTTATGTTTGAATGACCTGATGAACTGCTAATTAATGAGTACTATTATTGTAAATTGTTTAATAATTTAATATATTTTAAGATTATTCTTAATAAATTCTTAATAAATTAATCTATAAATTTAAATTTAATAAGTTATAATTGTTTAGTTTTTTAATAGTTCAATAAATAACTAACTTTTATATTATTGTGTTTGATGTTAATGTTCATGGGAAATATACAACGTAGTAGTGTGTGGAATTCTTTTAAACACAACATAATGAAGGGCTGAGTGCAACATTTGTAAACAGCATTTTTTTAAAGTACTATTTCAAATTTAAAAGCTCATTTACAAAGGAAACACGTTGGCATATATATTACAATGATTGAGGAAAATCGCAATATTAATTCCGAAGAATGCATAGCGGTACCCTCCAATTCAACGGATGATGTTTCTTACGAAATTAACCTTTTCAACTATCATCCAAAGTCCTGAAAACACATTCCAAGTTTTAAAGTCAAATGTTTATTTCGCCGTATATACTAAAATAGCTAACATTTGACGAGAAAAAGAATATAGATCGTGATTTCCTAGATTTATTAATTAAAGACTTTTAATCATTTAGCATCGTAAAAGATTTAGGATTTAACAAACTTATAAAACATTTCCTGGTTATAACCTTATTGGGTGAACCAATTTCTAAAATAATGATTCCAGCCTTGTAGCAGAAGATTTTTAAAACCACAAACGATACCATTTTGAAAGAAGCAGAAACCATGCGTATTACAACGATTGTTGGACGTAGCCTCTAAATGAAAGCTTCATTACCATTACATTACAAACGAATTAAATCTGTTTTATTTAATTGTTCTAATTTGTCAGGAAGTCATACAGCAGTTAACTTAGCATCAACAATTAACAGTCTAATGGCGGAATGGGAATTGATTGACAAAAAACATTTTGTGGTTACAAATAATGCCACTAACATAACAAATGCAACTGAAAATATAATTGAGTGGGATCATTATGGGTGTTAGCACATAAACAGTTGAATTGTACAGAAATCGCTTCGCAAATTACAACCCATTAACCAGAAAATAAATAAATAAATAATGGCTTATTTCAAAAGAAGTACAATTGCCAGCGAAAAGCATTTGAAATATTAAACAACAGCTGACAATTTTCAGACAAAAAGGCTAATACAAGATGTGGCTACCAGATGGAATAGTTGTAGTACCTTCTATATGTTGCGCAGATTCCTTGAGTTTGAAGAAGCAGTCAGGGCGACCGTAGCGTTAAGCGACAAAAATTTACCCCAATTAACAAACGAGGAATGGCATTTTTCTAATCAAATTTGTGAAATATAAGTCCATTTGAAGAAATCACAAAGTAGACGAGCGGAGAAAAATATATGACAGACAGTTCTGTTATCGTTATCGCAATGTGTTTTAAGAACTACTTGTCAAAAATTTGAACAAAATCTTTCTTACTTATCAACAGTGAAAAATTTTTATAACTTCCTTAAAACCTGGATTATCTGAACGACAGGTTCGGATGTATTCCGAGAACAAAGTGATATAATATATCAAATATTTTGCAATTTACACCTACGTTCAACACTATCTCCTCAAATCTGCAATTGTAGGGAAAGCTAGCTTAGCCACGTTGTCTCAATGACTCTATAAACGAGTTACCAATCGTGTATTACAACACAATAAAGTCTTGCTTGAATAGTGCCATTTTTCATGATTAGGTTTTTTAAACTTTTCATTCCTGAAGTGCGAAATTTTCAAGAGAACGTAATGCATATTGCCTCTGAAGATCTTAAGGCTATTCACGTCCTTGACAATTCACCATCACACCCAAACGGAGAAAAACTCGTAAACGGAGAATTCGTGCAATTTTCCTTCCAGCTAACACAACCTCATTAATCCAGCCAATGGATCTAAGAGTGATTGGGTGATGTAAACTGCATTAACAGCGTAAATATTTAGATGGTCTTAGAGGAAGAGGCAAATATGGAAGAAGACGCAAGAGGGCAGCAAACATTAAGCAATATAAAAATTATTATCTGAAATCGGGCATCTACAATTTCGCATCAGCTTGGAAAGATGTCAAAGTGACAAGTCCATCGAATTATTGAGAAAAATTAATGATGGGTAAAGTACCTGAATTAGACATTAACAGTTTAGAACCATAAGATTTTTGCAAACTTTTATCATGTGCTTGAGAAAAAGATCGAAAATTGGCTTGAAGAGAACTATGCCGATTCCAGTTACCATTTTTTTTTCATGTAGGAAATAGCTGAATTAATTTTGGTTGGTGAAGATTCACTAAAGAGCTCCAATGACTCGGAGGAAGAGGTGGTAGTGAAACCAAAAATCTCTCGATAATGAGATTCCATTGACATTCTCTTACAACGTGTTAATACTACACATAATTCTTCCATTCAAGCTTATTATCACCTCCGGACATTAAGAAAATTAATAATTCGTGAACAGTATACTTGTGAAAAGCAATTAGTTGGATTCATTTTTTAAACCTAAACGCAGTACAACCGTCTCTCCAACATTTGGCCAGAACACTCCAAACACTGTATAAACATCTGTAATAGCCATCAGTAATATTTACATCATGATCATAACTATTGATAGGTACTATAGTGGTTTTGACTCCACTATACCCTATTATGATTGGGTAAAGATCCTAATATTAACAATCTAATTCTAATGTTAAAACATTCTCCGGTAGTTTTAAGAAAAAATATAATTTTAAACTATTTTTAAATTGGCAAAACGTTTGACAACAAAACGGTTTTCGTTTGAAAACAACGTGTACTATTTATAATTTGTTGAATCGTTTTTCATTTGGAAACAACCTATTTTTAAAAAGTTTTTTTTTTCAACAAACTGGTGCCAACCGTTTTCTAAAAATAACAGCAACACACGCCACTATACAGAGTTAATATAAATTTATGCTCATAGTAAATGGAAAATGTGATGAATATTCTGATCTTATGAAAAGGTTTTAAAAGTAAAAAAAACAATGATAACAACTAATCAAAAACAACTAATCAATATGTAATCAAAATAAAACAACTAATCAATATGTAATCTATAATTAAACTTATGGTACTACGAAAGCTCTTCGCCATCTTTGTGCATTAAACAACGTGTTTGTCTTAGATGACGTGAATCTAAATTGTTCTAAAGGTTAATTACTTGTGTACCTTAGGCAGTTTCAGATCAGCTACGTATAAATATATTGGTCAAACTTAAACATTTATAATATACTTTATAATTATAGTACATTTTATGAAACAATTTAAAAGTAGGGGACCTTAGGGTACTCCAAATAAATCATATTAATATGATGAGATACATCCAGTATAACCTGCGGAGTTCTACATATCAAATTACTTGATAACCAAGACAAGGCTTTCCAAGAATCCCAAATGTCTTCAGTCTGTCTCTCAGCACTGAATATTCTGTTTATTTCATTGTTAACAGTAAAAAATCGGTTTACTTCTATAGCTGTGTAATGCGACATCAATATTCAGCTTGATGTGAAAACTGCATTATCTACCTAGGTATGGAGAGCCTCCGTGATTACTAGCTAATATATACTAACTGGCCATGCAAACACCTCCCGGGTGTTCTATCCTTCGAGTAACGTAAAAAGCCTTTCCAAATATAACATACAAAGCGTTTTTTATTATATACAAAGCATAGATTTGCCTCACACTGGAATATGGTCACTCGGTTCCCGTACTTCAAAAAAAATATTGAGGCCCTGGAACGAGTGCAGAGAAAAGCGACTAAGCTACCAGGCGCGATTATAAGCCTGTCTTATGAAAATAGGTTAGCATCACTGAATCTGCCTTCTTTACTGGAAGACAATCAAGAGGAGACTTGATCGAAACTGTAAAATATTAAATGGATACTACAGCTGCAATCTAGAGTGTAGATTCAAGAAGAATGCAAACATACACTTAGGTGGGCACAGTTTCAAATTAACAACCGAACTATGTCGCCGTAACCCCTGGAAGCACTTTATTTGCAATAGAATAGTAACTTCGTGGAACACCTTGTCTGATTCCGTTGTCATGCAACATCCAAAAGCAACTTTAAGAACGGACTGGACAACTAACGTGAAGTGCGCGCTTAAATAAGTACCGCAGCGCTTATCAACCTATTGCCTACGCTACGACATTTGTTTCGTGACCATGTCAACGCGCCGTAAAAGCATAGAAAGGGATTTGTAGCAGTCTTTTTTGCAAGGTTCGGTAGCAGGTTTTATTTCATGTATATCAATCACACGTTTTCCGTTCGGCTTGTTAAACAGCTGTTGTGCTATTTTATTTTAATAATTTTTTACTTCGGGCTGAAATTTTAAAGTGTCCGATATTCGGCACGCTAACAGTGTTTTTAACAGAATTTACTGAAACTTACAAATCTTATCCAAAATTATGGAAAGTAAAATCAAAAGCGCTTGTTAATAAAATTTTTAAAAATGTTGGGTATGATAAATTGGTTGTATTTTCCCGAATTTTTAACATCTTCTAGACCATTAACCCACAGTTCTTTCAAAAGAGGAATATGATAGTACCTTTCCATTTTTATGCACAATGTCTCCATTTTTATACACAATGATACACTTTAAATGCGAATGCATATTTTTCAATCTCAAAATTTCTTGTTATATAATATGCTAAAAGTATTTATATTTGATAATTATATCTCAAAAACGACCAAATATCATTAGGGAATATTAAAAAGTATCACATAACATTTCATTAAAAGATATTTAGTAACAAGTTAAAAAATCAAAGAAAATTGTTTAGGCCCATTACATTACACTTTACAGTTGGAGAAACATCTTTTTCAAGCGGCTTCAAGAAATAGACTGACACAATGCATGTAACTGGAACAACACGCAATTGATAGTTTTAGCGTTTTCTAAACAAATTTGTGGAAATATTCCATATTTCATTTTCTTTAAACACGATGATAAATATAGACCTGTATTCACATGCAAAATTACTGAAATGACTTTAGATACCCAAAAACAGAAATTAATAAAACTTAGTCCAAGAAGATGAGTAGAACGTCACGAGACAGTGATGGTAGCAGTTCCACTACTAAAACTAGTTGTGGCACTCGAAGAAGTTTCAAATTAGCAAGATACTAATGCGTCATATGGTGCTTTTTTTATTAATCAATGCAATGCAAAAATCTGAATTTTTTGTAGGTTTCTTGACGTCTGAAAAGCTATTAAGTTCTACATAGCCATTGAGCAAAAAACTTAAAACAACAGACTCTGACCTTGCAACGGCTATTTCGCATGTAGAGGAAATTGTCATTGTTGCTAAAGATTAGAGAAAATGCAAATATTGAATTTAAAAGTGTATTTAAAAAATGCGAAGACCTAGCGCAAAATATTGGAAGTGACATAAAAATTCCAAAATTGGTGGGAAAGCAAGTGTATCGTTCAAATGTACCAGCTGAAAAAGCTGAAGAATATTTTAGGCGTACACTATTTATAATTTTCTTAGATAACTTTATCAATTGTCCGACAACCAGATTTCTTAAACACAAGGAAATTCTCAGCAGTTTTACTCCTTTTTTACCGTCTGGTAATTTTGAGTGACTTTTCTAAAAGTGATATATCTGCAATTGGAATAAGTACTCTAAAATGTGAACTAGAACTATGATACAACAAACTTTGTTTTCACAGCAATAGTTCTGAAGAACATATTTTACCAAAAAGTGCTATTGATTCATTAAATATGTGTGACAAAGATTTAATTCCAAATATACATGTGCTTTTAAATTTTTTTTTAACTCTTCCTATTTCTATGAGTACTACTGAAAGGTCATTTTCAACTTTAAGAAGAATTAAAACATATTTGCGCAATACAATGGGACAAACAATATTATCTGGGTGATTTTAATGTACCTATGTTCAACAATATCTTAATTACTGAACAATTTTATTAGTTTGTTCATAATGTAAACAGATCAAAGACAGACTAAACTTTAAGAATAAGATTTTAAATCAGAGTAGATTAAAATTCTCCGATGAACGAAATTATAATTTTAGAAAAGCTAATCTCATTGGACTATATAATTTATTAAACGAAACAGAGTGGTCTTTTCTAGATGACTTTAATGTAGCCTGTACAGACTTTTATGAAACAATTTATCAAATGCTTGACTTAATTGTACCAAACGTGAGTAGAGTAAACCGTGACAAATACGCAGAACACTAAATGTTTCAATGAAACAAGCATAACAAAATCATATTTCTAAGATTGAACATGAAGTTAAAAGTAATCCAAAACACTTATGGGCTTCTAAAATTCATTAAAAAATTGTACTCGCATACCTGGTTCTATGAAACTTTGAGATGAAGTTCTACTCACTAGTTTAGATATTGGGTCTATGAATAAAAATGGAGCATTTGCTTCGTTTCTAATGAATAATGATTTGCTTTTGCTCCGTAGTGTTTAGACCGTTTGCTACACTTGTTAACAAGTCTAGACAGGAATAATTATGTTTGGTTGAATATGCTTTGTAGTAGTTAGTTAGTGCGAAAGAAGAAACAACGCTATGAGCTCCGACGAAGAAAGCACGACCTGTGAAGAGAACGATCAGGTGAAATTTGTAGTTACTGCAAAATTATAACGTGGTACTGGAAAAATCGCAAGTACGAAGCGAAAGAGAATGCGTTAATAAAGTTACAAGCGGTGAGCGGAAAAGCAATAAGTGTAAAACAATTATTTAAAAAAAATCAATAACATGAAAACAAAAATCAAACAGAAAACAGATATAAATAAAACCGGCAACAAACAACTAAAGTTGAAGTCATGGGAACAGGCATTTTGGAAGTTAATGGATGGTGACACAACCCGACCTTGCACAAAATGATAATGCACCACCTTGTGTCTCATTATTCTCCTCACCAAAGAAATGGTTGGATAACCAATGCACGTTTGCTTCGTTGAAACGAAAAAGGTGTCTAAAACAATTCGTTGATGTTTCTACGCGTGTTTTGTAACGTTTTACGGCTCTTAGATTATTTAGAAACGCCATAATTACCACACACGTGTCGCTTCCCCGGACGCGATGTCTGCACTGCCTTTCCTTCGGTTGTAAAGCAAATGCTACAAACTTCGAAGGTTTTGCTTCATGAATTTGAAGTAAAAGAATTTGCTACGTTTTATTCATGAGACTAAAAAAACTTGCTATGAATTCTTGAAAGTGTTAGGTTTCATAATTAGGAATCCTAGCTTTACAAGGATTTCAATTCAGTCATTGCATTATACAATATTTTTGCGATCAAAATTTTGAAGTAAAAAAATTTGCTACGTTTTATTCATGAGCCTAAAAAAACTTGCTGCGAATTCTTGAAAATGTTAGGTTTCATAATTAGGAATACTAAGCTTTACAAGGATTTCAATTCAGTCATTGCATTATACAATACTTTTGCGATCAAATTAGAGTACTGTTCTATTGCTATTAATCCTAAATGTGAGAAGAACATAATCGAAATCGAGAAAGTTCAAAAAATGTTTTTAAGGTATTTATATTACTTCAAACATAAGCGTTATCCTGTGAGAGCATATACAACTTCTGAGCTATTAAAAGAATTCAATTTCCTAACATTAGCAAATAGACGTAAGATATCTGGAATAAAATGTATTTATAATCTTTTTCATCGGAAAATAAAAGATTCAAGTTAATTGTCAAAGTTGAACTTTTCATATTTAAGATTAATGAGCTGTAAAATTCTCATTAATCTCACAACAATTAAGAAACATCATTGACGATATTTTAAGAATTTGCCTATATAACTCAAGAATATATAGAGCTATCAACTTCGGATTCTTATTACAGAACTTCTGTATAAAAATTCTAATCTGTCCAAAATTTACATAAAATGTGTAAGCCTATTATAAGTTTCCAAAATTAATATAGTTATATCTTTATCTATCGTTAATCATTATTTTATAATGAAAATTTGAGCGTTTTTAACACGAAATAATTTCATAGTACCAATTTACTAAAATTTGTGCAAGAACGATGACATTTATGATGACTTTAAGCAACGCTACATCAGGCAATATAGTTTTGAGATTGGTTGAATAATATGCATTATATAGAGGTTCCCATTGTTTAGTGAGTCACATTGTATAAGGCTTTTGTGTAAAAAATTTTCAAAAAGAATAAAATGTACCTATGTAAGTAGAAATGATTTAGTGTTCATAAGGTTTGAGCTACCTGGCTGCCTATTCAAACTGGTGGTAACCGATCTGGACCTGCACTTTTACTGATATCCCATGTACGTAATTAAAAAAAAAACATCTTTTTATATAATTGTAATTCTGATATGTTTTTACTGCTAAAGTGTCACTATTTGTCATATTCTAAATAACTGTATCCATCATTATCGCTACTAGCTTCAAAAAAACAGTGAGTTGTTTGTGAAAAACAGTGAAAAATTATTCCTTTTTCTGTTCACATAACACCAAAAATGTATAATGTTGCAAAGTCAACAGTCTTGATATCATATTACAGCTTTGCTTAGAAATGTGTTTACAATCATTTCTTAACAAAAAGGGTATACTCATTGTAAAACCGAGTACATTTATAATGAGCATAGACTTTATGTTGTATGCTGAATTTATTGTCTTGTTAGATAGTTTTAGGTCTTGTTATCTTTTATTATATAAAAATTTTCTTTGGTCTTACATAAATTTATATCTAAATATTCTCTGGTAAAGATAATATAAATGTAGGTATTTCAATTTAAGACAATATTATCTACCTATGTAAATTATAAAAATAAATACATTTTAAAAACTTATAACTAATTTTATACGGATCTATAACGTAAATTAAATCAACATCAAAATCATCATTATTTTTTAGTGTGATATAATAACGTTCGATCTCTTCGAACGTATTTCGTAATTTATTGACTCTCGTCGGAATACACTCGTCAAAATATATTATACCACCCCTAAAGAAATGTACACGCATAAAACAAGCCGAAAGAATATAAAGAATACTAACTATAAAACTAGTTACTGGAACTATATCGAATACTATAAAATCAGCTTTTCGCTTAAAACAATTTAATAAATGGCGCAGCACACGTCGATGGTAATTAGGACAAGAATCGCTATTAACAGATACATGTGCAAAGTTACACGATTGTGTTAAAATATTTAAACATTGTTTGAAAAGTGTATTACTTGAAGATTGAAATATAGGAACAAAATTTAGTTTCTCTTTTGGACAATACCGTGAATAACCGATTTCATTCGAGTATTGTTTGCCAATTTTAGGCATTAAATTCGGAGAAAATGTGATTTTATTTACAAAACTCATTCGATTTTTACAAGTTTCTTCATTTGTGATCCACCATATATTAGGCACAATACTGAAAGGCACTAATCTTCTATGCTTTGGTATAGGTTTTAATTTATATTTATCCATGAAATAACGGCAGATCTTTTGAGCTTTCGATCTTAATCTCGCTGTTTCTTTTCTGCAAGGCTCCATATAATATGCAATATTCTCTTCTATTGTACGTATTTGTTTATTATTGAAATAATCACAACATTTGCATATCTGATCTAAAAAATCACCAACAAAATGTTCAACACTAAACATTGATGTGTTTGTAGAATTTGTCTTATAATGATCTAATAAGCCGGGCCATATTAATTTTAAATTCGATGGTTGATTATATTTGCGACATAATAGGTAAGTTTCGGAATTACCACTTTTTGATGTGAACGGTTTGTACAGGCTTACTTGCTCGAAGCATGCGCAGAGTAAATAGATCAAGCACATCGTCGATTCTTCGAATGTAGTAAAAATCTTTTGTATAAGTGATCCACCTAAAAACCAAATTATATTATATAATTTATATCATATAGTGTGTATTATATATAATATTACATAAGTATTGGGTTGCATCGTTAGGTAAATTAGAGTAATAAATAAGTATTGATGAAGTTTTGCTTTATGTAGTTTATAGTGAACCTGACTTCCAGTTTGTGAAAGCTGGGGTAACGGAATTGGACAAAATAATTAAGATACCTTTAATAAGTTTCAAGCAATTAGGGTTAAAATAAATAACGCGTAATTGAAATATACTCAGTTATCGGTTTTCGAATTAGCATTGGCCAGAATATTTCATTCAAAATGGTTTATTGATGCCATTCGGACGTGACAAAAGCTTCTTTCTAGCGTGAGAAAGCAAGCAAAATTTAGTGTATATACCAGCAAACGCATTTGAATGGGCCATAGACCGCTTGTTCTTAGCCAATAACTCAAATTAGACCGATACCGTTAGTTAGAAGAACCATAAAACATCAAACGCCCGCTTGTTGTATTTAGTTAAGTGCTAAATTAGGCTTGGTACCGACATCCGCTTTTTCGACGAATATGGTGACTACAGAATTAGCATAAAACACTATCGTTTAAGCTATCTTCGTGTCGACTGGTTTTTCGCTCTGGAAGAAGTTTTGGACGTTTGTCAATTGAAAGTTTACAGATGCATCTGTTTTTCTTTGCTCTTATTGAATTAACAAAGCCAAAGGCGTAATTTTCTATCACGATTGTAACCTGCGCTCCAGTTCAGTCTACAAGAGACTAACTTAGTCTCCCGGGCTCTGCCGTCAAAAATTCACAATTTATTATTCTCAACCAGTTAAATTCAATTATAGTGTAAATTTGTTATTTTATAATTATTGTTAGTTGAAATTATTAGTAAACTCGTGTTATTAAGATTCAGCACAGTGTTTGATTTTTGCATGAATTAATTGTAGTCACAATTTCACTATGTGCTACATAAAGCAAAGGTTGATGTATTTAGTGTTGATCATGAAAAGTGAGGGTACCGTAATCGCGCACCCCTTGAACGGTTGCGCCACCCCAACTTCATATACCTAGCCTTCATATACTGGAAGAGTTTAACTATAATATACAAGTTTCTTATTATTATTAAGATTGCAACGTGGTTTGTTCTTAAACTTGTTTTTGTGTTCGCCTCGACAACATCAAATTGAAGTGTGTTCCAGAGAGGATAGACTCTGTTGCTGATGAAGTGTTTCCCTGATTTCTTGATGCATCGTTCTGTTTTAAATTTCAACCTGTGAGCCCGCAACTGAGAACTTATATTTTCTCTAAGTTACAGTTGTAGCGATAATTAAGAATCTTGTAGGTTTCTATTAGATCGCCTCTATTCCTGCATTCCAATAGGGCGGGTAGTTTTAATGTTGAAAGCCGCTCTTCGTATGGTAGTTTGCTGAGAGAACCTGGAATCTTTGTTGAGCTCTTTTGGACCTTTTCAAGCGCCCCAATGTCTGATTTGTACATAATCAAGAATATCTAACATGTTAGATGTGGGAAAACTATTTTTGTTAAATAAATTAATGTTTGCCTTCTCTATTATGCCGTTTATATGTTTTCCCACTTTAAGTCGCAAGAAACAGTAATTCCAAGATCTCTTTGAGAGATTACTTTTTTCAACTCACTTCCGGAAAGAGTAAATGTTTCGTTTATATCATTGTCGTTTATATCACCCATAAGTTCCGTGTCATCAGCAAAGTGACTGATTCTGTCTTCCATAGGTTTTGGCATGTCACTTATATAGCACAAAAACACGAGAGATTCAAGAACCGATCATTGAGGCACTCCGCTGAGTATGTCGCATTCATTGGAATAATTATTATCAATTCCGACGCGATAAGTACGACTCGTCAGAAAACTTTTTATCCAACCAAGCCTCCGGCTCCCATAGCATCTAGTTTGTATAGTAGTTTCGTGGTGGAACTTTATCAAAAACATGTTCAAAGTCTAGATATATATTATATATCTAGACTTTGTTATATATTATATAACATCAGTGTGATTCTTGTCAAATTTGCTTGTCAGCTCATTTAACATTAGTAACAAGTTACTAGTTACAGATCGTCCAGGTAGAAATCCTTACTGTGCTTTACCAATTGTTCCATTTGCAAGTAAAAACTTTAAGTCTGCAGTTACCATATTCTCCATACATTTGAAGAGTACCGATGTCAAGCTGATTCGTGTATAATTCACCGCTTTGGTTTTGTCTTCCTTTTTGGGATCCTAGCTTTCTTCCATTCATTCGGGACTTGAGCCATTGTCAGCGAATGGTTCATAACTTCTGATAGAGGAGAACTTAGTAATTCTACACAAAGTTTAATAAACATAGCTGGTATGTTGTCAGGTCTGGGGCTGGAGCTATTATTTACAGTAGAACAGGTGCGCAATTGATAAGGGATCCCTAATTGATTCATCTGAGTTTTCAGTAACCAAGGTAATTTGTCTAACTTAGAACTGAATGTATTTGAAATTTTATTATAAAATTTGGTTCTTGTTCTCTAACATTGATTCCTCATACTTGCACGTTGTCATTCTGATTTGAGATGTAACTTTGTTGGGGATGATTCTGTAATACTTATAGGCTTCGTTTGTTCTAACAGCTGAGATAGTTAGATATTTATTAATAGCTTCCAAACAAAGTCACGATAAAGTTCAAAATTTAAAACATACACAAAATGTACAGTAGATTTTGTGGATAAGCGGACTTTCCGGGGTTTGTAGACCACAGTTTAAGAACCCTCTGCTGCAGTAGAGCATTGAAATCAGCTTTTCGGAATACTTGAAATGAATGCAAGAGTGATAAATAGGAAACTGGGAGATCAAGGAAAAGAAAGTTTTATCAAAAAGCCCGACGAGATTTGTTGTAGGTGGAGAGGGACAATGTAGCAATGAATTATATTATAAATGATGAGATACGTATTGAAGAAAGCTGTATATATTATTCGTTGATCTAAAATCGGCTTTTGATAAAATTGACAGGGGAAGTGTACGGGCGAAAATGGGGGAAGTAGGTATTCCTGAGATGCTATGTATAGGTATAAAAGGACTGTATGAAGAAACAAAAATAAGGGCGAAAGTAGATGGGGAGGTGTCTGAGTAGATCAGTGTAAGGGAGTGAGGCAATGGTGTCAGACCTGGAAAGTGTGTAGAAGAGAGGACAGGTGGGAGGTGTGATGCTTGGAAGTGAAAGGATGTGGTCGGTAAGCCATGCTAATGATATTATGTCTATGACGGGATGCAGAGAGGAAAAGTAATAGATTGGGTGAATAGATACATGGTAAAGAGAGGTATTGAAATGAATGTGGGTAAGACTAAAGTTATGGTGTGCAAGAAAGGAGGAAGAAAGAGAGTAGAAAGGATAAATTTTAGATAGGAGGGGAGGTGATTGAAAGGGTCAAGAAATATAAATACTTAGGGTTTTTATGTTGAGTAGTGGGGGGAGTGCTAATGGTCATATTATTATGGTACTGAAAAAATCTGTCTGGCGGGGATGCTTGGGGATTCAGTGAAAATGAGGATATTGATTCTAAGGTGTGTATAAGGAGCATTTTGATGTATGGAGGGGAAGTATGGGCGGTGAACGGGAGACTGGAGATTGAAAGGGCGGGAATGAAATATATTAAGAGGTTGGGTTTAAAACAATGTACACCTACGAAAATCGTACTACAAGAGTTCAATGACTGTCAAGTTTGGGTACAGGGTGTCAAAAAATTAGTAAAGTTTATAAAAATATTATGCTGGGAGACGAAGAAAGAATTGTGAGAAATGTTTATATAGAAATAATCAA
The DNA here is from genome assembly GCA_009867245.2 of Adranes taylori. Taxonomy (NCBI): domain Eukaryota; kingdom Metazoa; phylum Arthropoda; class Insecta; order Coleoptera; family Staphylinidae; genus Adranes; species Adranes taylori. The sequence goes on from WYDF02053916.1 coordinate 21,595, forward strand.
GAAGATGGAAAAAATAAAAGAGTGAAGTCAATGGCAGAAAGAGCTTATGAAGATGTATGAGAGGTGCGGATGGTCAATGAGTGAATGGTACAATAGGGTGAGAGGTGATTTGAAGTGTGAAGTGGTTATAGAGCGATCGGTGATGGAAGTAGAGATTCAAGAGAGAAATGTGAGCTTAAAAGAGAGCAGATATAACAGAAGAGATAATGAAATCAAGGTAAGAGGAATTATACCAAGGTACATGGAGGATGGGAGAAGTATGACAAAAAAGATGATTGCTAGATTTAGGTGCGGGAATGAGGAAAGGAAGAACAGGTGAAGTTGAATGAGGGTGAAAAGTGATGTAGGCTCTGCGGGCATGGGGAGGCTTCGTGGGAACTTTGGATGGTTGAATGTAGGGAGTTGGGGTTAAAAGGGTTCAGAGAATGAAAACTGTGAGCTGGAATATATGTATAAGACAAAGAGGGGAGGTGGTAAAATAAGAGAGATAGTTGTGAGAAAAATAAATAAGAGGAGGACTTGATCGGGTAATATTAAGGGGTGAGGAAAGGTAAGGTAATAGTAAAATAGTGTTATTTTTATTTAAGAAATTGTGAAATATTTAGGTTTAGTGGAATTTATTGTATTGTTTTGTTAGATGCCAATAAAGGTTTTCTAATTGTAAATGTAGTTATAAAATTTGTTCTTGTCCTCTAGGATTGATTTGTGATACTTCCACGTTGTCATTCTGATTTGAGATGTAACTTTGTTGGAGATGAGCCTGTAATACTTATAGGCTTCGTTTGTTCTAACACCTTACATCTATATGGTTCAAGCCACTTATTATCCTAACAAGTTTTTTTCGTAAACGAAATGTTCAGCACCCCCGCAAAGGCCCCATGCAAATATTGTTTATCTCATTATTGATTGCCAATGCATATTAACATGTTAGCAATTACTCAGCGCGCAAACTTTAAGCAGCAAATCATTATTAAAAAATATATTGCAAGGTTTTTAAAAATTGAATGTATGTGATCTTCCCATTTTGGGATCGAGTCTATCTACATGCCCAGAAATTTAACCCTTTCAATTTCGTTTTCAGCTTTTCTTCGCAAAAATATTAACTTGTTTGTTTATTCTTCAAAGGAACACAAAATCGAACACTACTTTTGATCCAATAGTACAGTATGCAATTTAAACTCACCATTCTTTAATACTGATAAAGCAATAATAGTCTCGCAATAATGCAAATGTTCCACAACTCTCTCTTGATTCCCTGGATCTTTCATACAGTCAATACTTCCGTCAGCCGTTACAATATCAACCTAAAATTTGGAAAATGAGTTTGTAAATGTACCCAGGTGCACATATTTAACAAGTGAAAATGTTGGAAAATGTATCCCATTTGGGAATCAGCACACTTTTGCTTGTGAAAACCCATACATACTCCATTTATTTTAAAATGGTTATTAACAGATGCTACCTTTTCATAAACTTATGCTTATTTATCGTTTTTGTCTTGTTAGCGTTGAAATTTATTATCGTGGGTTTATGTTCTTTAGCAAATTGCTTTTCTATTTAAATTTCTATAAATATGTAACGTTAAGCACAACAATACGAATTCGACCAGGAGGGGTGGTGATAATAGTTGAAAAAAGAGGAGAAGAGGGTATCGAGATTTTCCACTAGGTATATCCGATATATGAGCTGGGCAAGTGCCGGTGGAGTTTTTATCTGGCATGCGGGAACCGGAGTTTTGACCCGGCCCCGGCAAAACATTTTATAAATTACTTTAAAATAATTAAAACATTGTAATAGGAAATATTTTTAATATGCGCCGCGATCAAATTCTCAGTCGGAAAATGGTCCAACAGCTTGAATAATTGCCCACAAATCAGATGAACAATGGAATTAATGTTGATACAGTTACTTAATAACTATTATTGTAACAGAAATAGTCATGCCAGTCTACTTTTGCTTAAAGTGATTGAAATTTTTTTAACGTGCCCCGCGATTAAATTTTCCGCCATAAAATGGTCCATGAGCTTAAATAATTACCCATCCCGTATAATGTGATTCCGTTCATAAATATAACGGAATCACATTATACGAGGCATGGCTCCTTCAAACCCTATGGAGCATGAGAGACTGTGGTTTGAGTAGCATGAGGTATGTAGCAGCATCCATGAGTCCGACAACCACAGAAAATCACTTATATAAAACTATCTGTCAACTAACGAAAAAAGCGCACCAAAATAAAATATTTTATTTCAAATTCAGAATTTTAGTTAGATTGTTTTGTTAAATCATTTGTTTTGTCTCTGAACTTATTAAAACTTGTATTTTCTTAGTAGCTTTTGATGACCTAGAGCTACAGATGTCTCTATGAAAGCGCTAAGACATTGTGGCGAAAAGGCGAAACAGTTTTTCATAGTCGATAGTTTACATGGTACCGACTATATGTACATAACATATTCATGTTTTTATGTCTTTTCACTTATTGAGAATTCATTTTAACTATGTTCCCCAAATAGAATATATGGATCCGCCTGTAAAATACTGTAAATATCTAATAAAACTTAATTATGTAAATTTAATATTATATAACTACAAAAAATTAATATTAAATCCATTACCTTTCCATCTTTCAATACCGATGAAACAATATTTTGAGAATTGTAAAACTTTGTTATATCTCCAGTTAAATCTGCTCCAAACAGCCAATGATCATATGTATACCTTATTAGACGATCATCTGGTATCATTTTACTTAATGGATTGCCTTCATAAATTGGATTCAGAGTATTGGCATACCACTGCCACTAAAATATAATTCATTTTAAACTTTTAATATTACTGAGTATATTTCATGGCGAAATGACGAAATTTTGTAATTAAATTTCAAAAACAATTAGATTAAACCTTGTAACTTCAAAAATAAATCTTTAAAACTTCAAAAAAAAAGTCCCAAAAAATTAATGGGTATTTCTTACATGTAACCTTAATGAAAAATGTAAAAGTACGTATGGTTTCCAAACAAGAATTTCTAGTTCATATATCTCACGAAGTAAAATTATCGAAATAAGACTCAGAGCGATATTCAAAATCTCTATAAATTGGAAATCTAAATACAGTAAAACCACATATAATTCATCCGAACACAGGATTTATTTCCATGAAAACAGTATATTTCAATTAAAATATTGCGAAATGGATTGTAAATTCCTGACTGTAACAGAACACTTGGAAAGTGATGAGGAAGTAGATATTTTGCTATTAGATGAGTTAATCAATTTTTCACCTATTAATGACATATAACACCCAATTACCTAAAAAAAGCCAGGTAGGGTAGATGCGCATTTCTAGCATTTGGTGTGTAGCAGAGCTCGAAAAATCATGATTTTTTCAAAAAAAAAAACAAATATGATTTTTATTTTAAAAAAATAAAAAATTCTGATTTTTTATTTTGAATAACGATTTTTGTATTTTCGTCTACTTTAACCCTTAGTTAGTCTCGTCGCTTTTCATAACATAACTAATCGCGTAGTGTATTCAGTGCACTGTGTGTAATTAGTGATAATTTGTTGATAACATACCACAATCAGAGATTTTTTTAAATTTAGTATCTACAAACAATAATCAATCACATTAGAGTTCAAAAAATTTTTTTGTAAAAAATAATATTAGGGTACAAGATATTCGATAAAGTTCTCAACGAGAGATTAAAGACTTACACAGAAGCTTTTATCGGCGAATACCAA